>JABSTL010001885.1:0-17337 GCA_013759095.1 Fusarium sp. NRRL 29148 | reverse complement strand
GAGTACGAAAACGACGACTGCGATTGAGATTCCTCAGCGTCAACGACCTCTGCCACGTAAATCCCCAACCAATTAGGGACGGCTCAGCAAGGCCTGTTAGTCAAAAGTATTTTATGTAGACCTCTCCACCAGACGGTTTAAAAATGCAGTGTTTTAAAGCGGCGACAGGGTTCAAGGAGGCTTCGACTTTTATCCCATGTACTGTATCATGTGCCATGTCAAATCGGCCCAGTTTATGTCCATGCTTTGCCCTCAATCTGAGGGATCCTTTCACAAACAAGCTTTGTTAAACTATGGACAGAGAGCAAGGTTGTCTGAGCGATCCGCGATCCTGCGTGTATGTACGGGGTATGCAGTAGATTCTGATGGAGGGCGTGCCGGGCATCGTCCGCAGTTTGGCGACGTCGGACAGTAGACATAGAGATCCAATATACATGTGGTGCTTCCAGGAGATTCACAAGCTGCCGAGGAACAAAGGATATAACGGGCCAGGAGCCTACGAAGAAGGAGCGCTTGGCCAGGGTCTTTTCATCGAGGGAAGCATTTCCTCTCCACCCCCAACCCATGCGGGGCAAACCTGGGGAATAGCGCCGTGTCGCTCATCGGACACTTGCCTCATTGGGCAGGCAATGCCCGGGTATAGATGCAAAGGGACTCGGATCATGGCGATCTAGTCCCGCCAAGGTTGAAGGCTGCATAGATTATTTGTGGGTGTCGTTGCTTCCTTCTTGTTTCGCCGCAAGGTTTGCAGATTGCCAGTTCGACCGAGCAGGTAAACCCTGGTGGAAATACTTAAATTCAGCCATTGTTCCCTCTCGATCGCCTTTTTGGGTAGTATGTTGAAGATTGGCTTGTTCTTCTTCACTTCCACGACGTCGGACCTGTCCTGTCTTGTTACAACACCCCTTTCACACCACTAATTATTATTCTTTCTTTCCTATTATCAGGTCAACATGTCGGAAAAGAACGAGGTCACCCAGACCGAGAATGGGACTGTTCCCAGGTCCAAGAAGCGAACTTGCGCCAGACACTGCAAACGCTTCTGGTGGGTTTATCTCATTATTCTCTGTGTCATTGTCGTCATCGTGGTTCCCGTGATGTAAGTTGAAAGCCGCTGTTCCTTCACGCGTCCATTGCAGAACTGACTTGACCCCCTTAGAATTCTTGTCGCTGTTCCGAGGATTGCACAAAGTAAAATCAACGAAGCCAAGTTGGAAATCCAATCCGTTCGAATTCTTGACACTGAGAGTGACGCTTATCTCATGGAAATCGATTCTTCTATCACAACTGATGGCAAGATCCATGCCAAGGTTGATCCTTTCGAGGCCGATATGTATCTCGAGGATTGGCCAGCACATGTGGCGTTTGCTACCGTAAAGATGCCAGAGACCAACAGCAACAAACACCAGGTCGTCAATGTCAGCCAGCAGGTCACGATTACCGACATGAAGGAATTCACTCGTTTCAACGTCTGGTTCCACAACAATGAGACAGTCCGTGTCACTGTGTACGGAAAGACGAAAGTGAAGCCAAGCGGTCTAACGCGCAAGTACGGCGTCACCTTCAAGAAGACATTGGAACTCAAGGGTCTCAACCATTTCGCTGGCACTCAAGTCAACGACGGCCACATCGGTTTTGGTAGTGGTAAAGACGCACCCAACTTCAACGGCACTACCACAATTCCAAACGCTTCCGTGTTTACACTAGATAATGTAAGCTACCACTCACAGTCCACGCATTTGCCGAACTAATCATGAATTCAGGGCAACGTCACCTTCACAAATTTTGTTGGAGATGTCGAAGTCGGCACCCTGACGATTCCAAACTTGGTGCTCAAGCCTGGTGACAACGTCGTCAACATCACCGCCAGCATGAACCAGAGTATCATACTCAACGCCGTCCAGCAAGAGCCCTACTGCAAAACAGGCATCCTCCCCTTCAAGTTACTGGGCAAGTCGGTCGTCAACCATGGTGAAAACCTTACCTATTTCGCCGCAGCACTGGCGAGTTCAAATCAAACAGTTGAAATCGACATTGGTGCCATCTTGAAGAAGGACCTCGATTATGAGGTCAAGTGCGAGAGTAAGAGTGATTAATTGCGGTATTCATTGGTATTTGGGCTGCATGCCATGTGTACATGGAAGCAACGAAGGGTCATGAATTATGCAATTCTGGCGGCGATGGATGCTGTAGGCCGTTGGGTCAATTAATGCAAAGCTACCAGGAGGTGGTAGTTTGGCCAAAGGCGCGGGCGGTTATAATGATACCTTTGATTAGAGTCATCCAGTATCCATTAGGTCTCTGAATGAAAACTCCCAGCTCTCCATCTCGTGAGTGTGGTCCTGGTCATGTTCCTTGGTAAAGAGCTATCGCCGCGATCATAGGTTGTAACCTGGCACCTTCATCCTTAGTTCCAACTACTTTTCCGTTTCTCGCCTCTTGAAAGCCCACTTCTCGCTGTTGCATCCTGGCCTGCCGCTGTTGACGAGGGGACAAATTCAACAGTCGTCCTGGTACCAGCCGTCTTCTCTGCTTCTTTCCCCTTCAGCAATTTGTCGTGGCTCTTCCGTAGCTTCTCCTTAAACGCCCAGTCTGGAAACGCTGCAGGATTCCACATGTCTGTAGCTAATGTAGTTGAATACTGACTGCGCTCGTCGACTTCGACAAATCTCATCAGTTTATCCATCAGACTGGGGTTTTTTAGTGCAGCTGATTGCTCCAGTTTGGCATTGAAGTGTGTTCCCTTCTTCTTGAGCTCGAGGAATTTCTCAAATTTCTCGTTTGTGCCAGGTGGTGGTGATCCTGGGGGTGATGGTGGAATGTCTAGGTTAGGAGCTGACGGTAACGTCAAGTCACGAAGAAGAGCACGATTGCTCGAGTATGGTGAAGCAGGTCTAGATGCTGGATCTTGATCATCCACAACAGCTCCTTCCATGGGCGGTAGGAAAGGTCCCAAGGGTGCAGCATTTTGTTGAAATGGTGCGATGGGAACATGTTTAAGACTCTTATACTCAGAAGCTACATAGTAGCAAGGTCAGAGATGGCTTGAAACAGAATCAGGCGTATTGAGTGCGAATGGAGAGATCTTTCCTTACCCGATGTATTGGTTTTCTCAGTTACTTCCTGTTCATTATCTGTAGTGTCCACTCTTTGCTGGTGATAATTAGACAAAGTTGTTGCTATATTGTGGAGAATAGTCATAAAATATTTCTTACCTTATTCTGAGATAGAGAAGATTCCACCTCTTTCATTTCTTCCTCATCATCGCTACTTGCATATCCGACGAGGCCGGCCATACTGTCACTTTGAACTTTGAGATGTTAGAGATGAGACTGCACAATCAATCAACATGAAACCGAGGTAGCTTGACCTAGGATCCGTTTGGGACTAGCGCGGCTCCTTCTGTGTGGGTCTTTTGTTGGATAAAGCCCGGATAATGAACCCCAGACTTTCAACCCATCAGCCTTCCAAGAAGCTAGAGTTTCATTCTCACATCAACACATCGCCCTTCCCTATACTCATCCGAAGACAAACTGCGACACCTAATTACTCGGACGACGCGCTTGAGAGAAGATTACGGGCGTGTGAAGTTGCGCCGCGAATATACGATCTCGCGCTTGTGGCGCATTGCCTAGGCTTCGGTCTTCTTTCAAAGTACTACTCACCAACGAAGTGTCCTGCTGAGCCTGCGAGACCACCAATAATGGCTCGGCCGAGAGACTCGCGCTCACCAAGTCCTGCAGGCAGCACCCATAGTTCTCGCCGTCGCCACAATGATGATCGTCGAGCTAGGGATCGACGTAATGATGGACGGGACCGTCGGCGACGTAGCAGATCACGCAGCCCAGATGTGAGAAGGCAAAAACCTAACTATGGCCGGCTTTATTCTGACGATCTTATCCATGAACAGCCCAGAAACCGCGATCGCGAAAGAGATAGAGACCATGGGCGAGAGCGAGATTATTATGGATGGAGAGACCGTTCTATAGACCGGCGCGACGACAATTACTACCGAGGTGGACGACGAGACCACCGCGAAAGAGATCGGAGGAGATCCCGAGAACGCTACGGTGATCGCAATCGATCACCCGATAGGCGACATAACCGCAGCCGAGAAGGTGATCGGGATGTGAGAAGGCGAGACGACTCCCGCAACCGCACCCCTGGGCGCCGTGAGGGTACGGCTGACTCCCTTACTCGCAGCATTCGTGAAGACGGCAGAACACAGAAGACTTCGCTTGGCGGCAGTGGGAAACCCGATACTGAGGAGGTTCGATTGCAGTCTCTCTTTCATGAAAGTATTGCTGATAGATGTCGATTGCAGGCACCCAAGGCAGATTTTGGACAGCCAGAGGTTGACAAGAAGGCTGAGCGATTAGCCAAACTCGAAGCATGGAAGAAGAAGAAAGAGAATGCTAGCCAGAAACAAAAAGAAGTAAACCCGAGCCAGACAAGGAACCTCTTGGCTGAAATGGACAAGAAAGCGAGTGGGGCGTCCTCAAAAACAGTTTCTCCGTCAGTTTCTGTGAGTGCTTCGCCAGCTGCAACACCGACTGTTTCTTCACCTGTCGTCCCATACTCTGGCAAGTTTGACCCTAAGGCCATCGCAAAGAAATCGGCAGCTTCCCGGACACACGAAGGCGTTAAACCAGCCTTGGGCTCTCTGGGGGGGCAGCCCGAAAAGCTCCCAGTCCCTGCCAAGCCCTCAGTGCCTGTAAAACCGTCTACCAGCGGTAGGTTCTCATCCTCGGTTCTCCCATCAAGCTCAACTGACCAACCTATACTAGCATCAGCTCTCCCTGCGAATCGAACAAAAGCTAGTGGGTTCGGATTCATGAAGACCAACACAGAAACTGACAAGCTCCCCACTAAACGGAAACTTGATTTGGATGAAGAAGACACCACTAAACGAAAACTTACTAAGCTTCCTGCCCTGCCCATCGAAGCTGATGACACTCCATATGCCGATCAGGACGATGATGAGTATGATGGTGACAACTTTGCGGAGACTGAAGAGGAGGCCGCCGCTGCTGCTCGTGCAGCTCATGAGAGACGGTTGCAGGCAGAGAATCAAATGGATACGGGTGAGGAAGAGTCAAAGACGACCGAAACCCAGATCAATGGAGCTGCCATGTCAAACAACAACGCCGCTGAACCCAACACCACCACACATATGGAAATTGATGAGGAGGATGATGACGTTGATCCACTGGATGCATTCATGGCTGATCTTAAGCAGACAGACGTGAAACAGCCGGCTAGGACATCCAAAGCGCGAAAGATCCAGGAGCCGGAGGCTTACTTCAGCGACGATGAATATGATTTCAATAAGAAGGACGCGGGTGACGCAAACGCCTTACTAGCCATGACTGCGAAGCGAAAGAAGAAAGACATTCCGGCGATTGATTACAGCAAGATCGAAATTGAACCTATTCGCAAAAACTTCTGGGTCGAGCCAGCTGAACTCAGCCAACTCACAGAGGCCGAGGTAGCTGATCTTCGCCTAGAACTCGATGGCATCAAGGTCAGCGGCAAGGATGTTCCCAAGCCCGTTCAGAAATGGGCGCAATGTGGTCTGACGCGACAAACACTCGACGTCATCGATAACTTGGGCTTTGAGAAACCTACCCCCATCCAGATGCAGGCTCTTCCTGCTCTCATGTCGGGCCGCGATGTCATCGGCGTGGCGAAGACTGGTTCGGGAAAGACCATGGCATTCTTGCTTCCCATGTTCCGGCATATCAAGGACCAGCCTCCACTGAAAGATACAGATGGGCCTATCGGATTGATTATGACTCCCACACGAGAACTTGCAGTCCAGATTCATCGAGACTGCAAACCTTTTCTCAAGATGATGGGTCTTCGATCTGTCTGTGCCTACGGTGGGGCGCCCATCCGAGATCAGATTGCTGAACTCAAACGTGGCGCGGAGATCATTGTGTGTACACCTGGTCGAATGATCGATCTTCTAGCTGCGAACCAAGGGCGGGTTACTAATCTCAAGCGAGTGACATATGTTGTTCTTGATGAAGCCGATCGAATGTTCGATATGGGTTTCGAGCCTCAAGTCATGAAGATATTCGCAAATATGCGACCTGATAGGCAGACTATCCTCTTCTCGGCTACGATGCCTCGCATCATCGACTCACTGACCAAGAAGGTACTCAATAATCCTATCGAAGTTACAGTGGGCGGCCGCAGTGTTGTGGCAAAGGAGATTGATCAGATTGTTGAAGTTCGAGATGAGCCATCCAAGTTCCTGCGTGTTCTCGAACTGCTTGGAGAGCTCTACGACCGTGACGAGGATGCCCGCACCCTCATTTTCGTGGAACGTCAGGAAAAGGCGGACGATTTATTGAAAGAGCTTATGATCAAGGGTTACCCCTGCATGTCCATTCATGGAGGTAAAGATCAGATTGATCGTGATTCTACCATCTCAGACTTCAAGAAGGGTGTCGTGCCTATCTTGATCGCTACTTCGGTGGCAGCTCGTGGTCTTGATGTCAAGCAACTCAAGCTTGTTATTAACTACGACGCACCGAACCACTTGGAGGATTATGTCCATCGTGCTGGCCGAACTGGCCGTGCTGGCAATACTGGTGTCGCTGTCACGTTTGTCACGCCAGAGCAGGAGAACTGCTCTGTCGGCATTGCCAAGGCTCTTGAACAGAGTGGGCAGCCGGTGCCAGAAAGGCTCGACGAGATGAGGAAAGCTCATCGTGAAAAAGTGAAATCTGGCAAGGCCAAGGACACCTCTGGCTTTGGCGGCAAAGGTCTCGATCGTCTTGATCAGGAACGAGAGGCTGCCCGCCTCCGCGAGCGCAAGACCCACAAGGCCGAGGGCGAGGAGGAGGAGGTCAAAGAAGATAAGAAGGAAGAGGAGGACGATAAGGCAGAGAAGGCTCTCAGTGCAATCCGCGCAGCAGCGTCAGGCGTTCAAGCGCGCGAGTCAGCAAAGGCTGAAGGCGTAGAAGTCAAGCCTACTCAACAGGCAACCATTACTGGTGGAGTAAAAGACAAGTCCAAAGACCCGCTCGACAAGGTCAGCTCAGCTGTGTCCGCCATCAACAGCCGCCTCGGAAAGGCTGGCCAACTTCGTGCTGGTCAGCCCATCGACAACAAGGGCCCAGATGCTGGTGCATTCCATGCCACATTAGAAATCAACGATTTCCCTCAAAAGGCCAGATGGGCTGTCACCAACCGAACCAACGTCGCCAAGATCCTGGAAGCTACAGGTACATCGATCACAACAAAGGGCAACTTTTACCCACCAGGTAAAGAGGTTCCCGCTGGAGCCGAACCCAAACTGTACATTCTCATCGAAGGCGATACCGAAGTTGTTGTTGGATCCGCTCTCAGCGAACTCACACGCCTACTAAGAGAAGGAACAATAGCTGCTGCAGATGCTGACAGTCGAGCACCAGCCAGTGGGCGATATACAATTACCTAGCCATATGAGGACTTTCGATGGAAGAACGCCGACCCGCTGCCTTCATTACACTTACATGGGCTGGCTTGTTGATGGACGGCGTTCCAGAGGCTACATGGAAGTTTGAAGAGGAAATGTATACAAATAGGAGTTAATCATGGCGTTGCACGCCTACTTCGGTGGAAAGCCATAGGGGAACATTGGTTAACGCTGAATCCACCAAGTTTCTGAACTTGTAACTTTTTCGAAATAAAACATCTATAATATTGCTTGAAAATACTTTGAAATAAGAGTCCAACTCAACATGAACGAAAATCTTGGAACTGCTAGACGCCATTGAGTGATCACAATGTGTAGACGTTGCCTTCTACTCGTGAATCAGCTACTCTGCGCCATCGTGCGACCTGCCAGCTCTTAAGAAGTCAACACTGAATCATCATGCCCAATTCCGTGCTTCAGCTGCTTGATCGGCCTCACGCGCTCGCAGTTGCTGTTGACTAGCGTCCTTGAGGGTTTCTGAACGTGTCTGTTTCTTCTGTGCTGCTAGTTGTGTCTGCAACTTTCCACCTGGCTTTGAGGATGCTTTTGCGCGCGCCTGCGATGCTCAGTCAGTCAAGATCACAATAATGTCACCATGACAGTTACGCGATCGGGGGCGATCTCACCTCTGCAGCTTCCGCGGCTCTCCTCCGGGCGTCATCCGTATCTCCTGAAGCTTCCACAGCTGGGCCACTTCCCAAAGTCCTTGGCGGGCCTCCGACCTTTTTTGAAACAGGCGCTGTGCCCGCGGCTGGAGCGGGAGCGGAACCCAAGACTCTGCCGGGATGCGAAAAAGCCTCTGGCTCTGTCTTTCCGCAGATGTTGCCCATGGCTGCTGATGGTGTGGTACGGTGGACCTAATGTTTTCGGTCTTCTGTTGGGCTATACCACAGGGGACACAAGGCAAAGAAAAGACTGGCCGTGTGCTGAAATTGCCAGATTGAAATTTGATGAATTGAACGAGAGCGTTGTGTGGCAGCGAGAGACGTGAGGCTCGAGGTTCTTTATGCCAAGATCCGGGGTCAGGAGGGGTTTCCGTATAAGGAAACAAGGTAGGAAGCGTTAGGCTTTGCTTGCGATACCCCCAATCCAGTGCCGGTGAATGTCAGTGTATAAAGATATCTGGTGACGATCATGCAGTCGTGGTGAAGTCAGTTACTCCTTGTAGGCAACTCTGCGGTCATGAAGAACTTGCAAATGATAATCGTGACGGTATATATTGGAGCGCTGCGCCCCCAGGGACATGTGAGCAACGTCGACGGAAGGCGGGCGATGCAACCATCAGCTTGTCAGGCCTATTAATTAAGAAGAACACTCTCATAAACACACTTCAAGCAATGTATAATAGCCTAAGATAAGCCCTTTTAGCTTATTCTGTGATTACGTGTCGTTAGTCTTGCTGCGTAGTGCGAGTCGTAACAGTAGGCAAATGCAATTACCTCAATTTCATTGACTGCGTATCTTTGACAGATAACAATGATGGTTATCACATTGGTTTTCGAGTGGCTTGCATTGATATATCTCTATCCAAGGTCTTCATACCTACCTACCTAGGTAAGTTTGAGTGACGGAGAGCATTACGGAGAGAAGTGGGGTCTATGTCTGCCGCACCCGGAGCGGGGAGTTGCGTTACCAGGAAGAGTAGACGGGCATATTGAATCAGTTATGCGTAAAGGCAAGTTCTGTCGTTGCTGGCATTCTAGACAATAGATATGGGTGTCAACCATACCCGTATACCACTGTATCTCAATGTCTCAAGTGGTTACTCACTATCTGTACCAATTTAAAGCCTTTATCAACATAAACGCAAGTCAATATGCAGTAGCTGATTGATACTTAAAGCTTATGACGTCTCGGCGAGACATATCAAGCCAACACACTGAAGTCAATATACAGTAGCCTCAACAAGTTTTATATCGTTTTCAGTCTGGAAATGCCAGCCAATATCTGAGTGGCCGGTGTCGTTGTCAATACATAAGGTGGATAATACACAAGCATAGGGTAACGGTCCTGAAAAACTTAAGCTTATCACCCAACTATATGGTCAATCAGCACATACGGTTTATATGATAGCAGGCTATTCAGTGGAAATATATAGATTCTGTTCTTAATATAGCTACCAATCGTTAGTTGAAAATCGTACAGCTAAGGTATGACTATGTTAGCGGGCATAGACGCGCATCTACACAAGCTGATGGTGAGAAATCGGAACAAATGGCCACAATAGTTACAACAGTACTCCGTAAACGATCAACAATCAGCAAACCAACGGCAGAAGAGACGCAGCAATGAGGGAAGACCAGAGCCCAGCCATCCGGGGATCATATCCGCTGCAAGTCACTGAGCCAGTTGTATGGGCCATATCGTCAGTGCTCTAGTCGGAAAAGTTACCGAGAAACATGCTGGAGCGATGAAGTGGATTGACTTCACAGAAAGTACTGTACAGAGTCTAAGATATTTCATCGACGCAGAGGTTGGTATATCATAGCAATTGGCCATATCCATGCATGCAGACGATCAAGAGACATGAACCCCACGCGGAATGCAGTGATTGACTCGACTTTGAGGCATTGAACAGTTCGGCTATAGACTGATAACAAACAAAGGATGAATACTGACCGAGGTTGACACCCCTTGTCCTCAAACCCACCTAGTTCACCAGCTCAACTTCTTCCAGCTAACAGGACTGGCTGTTTACGTGCAAGGTATGTTTGGAAGAAATTTTAAGCCTTTCACTTGCTAACATAACTTAGGTATTCCCTTGGGTACATTTGTTGCTCAGTTACCTAAGGTACCTAGGTAGTGTTAAAAACAATTCGTTAGTTCAGGAAAGATAGAAGCGAACGAATGCCTACTGCCTCTGCGTCCTGGTAGGTACTGACCAACCATACAAGTAGACTGCTCTTGGGGGCTTGCCTTGCTCTCCCAATCCCTCCATCATCATTGGCTGAGCATAATTGTTCCAGGAAGGTGGTCCCACTAAAACGCACCATGGCCCACTGGAGTTCACAAAGTGCCTTTTAGTGTCATACCCTGCCCCTCCACCTTCAACCCTCAGGTTGAGCCGCCTGGCCATCCGGGTTCTCACTCTCATCGATTCTCTTGAGCCGTTCGCAACATCCCATTAGGGCCGCCCAGGCCTTCGCATCCTACTAATGCCGTCGATGAGCAACTCAATCATAAATTTAACTCAAAAACATCCGCGCGCGAGAGGATAAGTAAAGAGAGAAGCAATCGCGCTATCATACTGAGCGATTGCTGTTGTGATTCCATAGTTATATGCAATCATGGACCACTCAGCGCCTTTCGCTCATCATCACCAGCAGCAAAACCAGCCAACTTCTTTCGAATCCGAAAAAGTCGACTATGGCTTTGACAGTTTGCTCGGTCACGATACATGCCTGACACATGGTCTCGATTCTCTCGGTACCTGCAACAACACTGAGAACGCTTGTCTCGACCAACGCTGTTTTGACCACTATGGTAAAACTGCTACCACCGAGAACGCTCTTGACATCGGCCTCAATCTTAAGAACGGTACTGATACGGTCTCTCATCGTCATGGCCAGGTCAACAACGCCCGTTCCACAAGGGCAAAAAGCCGTAGCCAATCAAACATATCCAGTTCCCCTGCAAGAACATTGTCTACTGCGGCAATGAGAGTCTCAGCGCACCGACAAAAGCGAAGGAGACAGTCTGAGCAGACGTATCAATATCATAACCAACCGGAATATCAGCAGTCTTCGCATGTGCACCAAGTGCACTCTCCTCATAGCATTCAACAAGATCAGAATCTCCAGCATATCGACCCCACCGCTGTTCTTCAGACCGTCAACGAGAATCTGCAGCACAACTTCAACATGCCACTGTTAGACAGCCAACATACATCCTTTGGAGAATTCCAACACCAAAACCATGCATTTTCAGTGCCCAGTCTCTATGATCGTTGGCCACAAGCCGTTGCTCCCTCTTGGGCCAACATGATGGGACAGGCCAACGTTGCTAATTGCATGCCGATGTCATGGACACAACATATGGGATGCAACAACGCCACCTCTGTTGACTGCACTTCTGCGTGCGGCGACGCCAAATGCTGGAGTCAATGTGGCGACGGAGATCATGCGGACTGTTGCTTCGATGCTTCTTGTGACGAGTTTGACTTCTCCCATGCTGCTTGTTGCTTCGAACCCACTTGTGCTGCCCTTGAACCATGCCTTGACGCCTCTTGCCAGGAGGCCGCAATCCCCTGCAACGATTCGCATTGCGTGAGCACCACCGTGTCAACCACTCCGGCGTCTGTGTCTGTTACAACACCCTCGGCAGAGCCTGAACCCGTGGTCAATACCCTAATGAGTCCAGTCGAACCAGGCCAGGGCGTTCCTTTGGATATTGACTCCGCGATCGGGCATGACTTTGGCCATTTCTCTCATGAAATCGGACCTAGTTTTACTGATGATCTCAACCAACACGTCGGGAACCTTGCAAGCCGTCCAAGTGGCCCAGGGCTGAGCCACAATGGCGCCTTTTCCATACCCTCACAATCTCCCACACCGAAAACCGAGTTGGCTGAGAAGCAAGCTATAAAAGGAGAAGCCGAGTTCACCTGCCAATGGCTTTGTGAGGGAGATGGAGTCCTCTGTTCCAAAAGGTTTGGAAGTAACAAAGAACTCCAGGACCACTGCAAGAATGAGCATGTCAAGACTCTGCAGAAGGGCGAAAATGGGTTTTGCTGCACATGGTACGCTTGTATAAGACCCGGTCCATTCTCACAAAAGAGCAAACTGGAACGACATATGCAGACGCATACAGGATGTGAGTTGTACCATATGATTAATCTCAGGTTCCATATCAGAGAACGTACTAAGTTATACGATAGACAAACCCGTCAAATGCGAGATTTGCGGCATAATGCTTTCAGCAAAGCAATCTCTAGAGCAGCACATGCGTACCCACTCGGGAGAAAAACCATGGAAGTGCGATCATCCGGGGTGTGAGGCGCGTTTCAAACAACAGAGTGCTCTTAGTAAATATGTCAACTCCTGGCTCAATACCAAATGCTAACCCGCTCTTTAGCCATGCATATGCGTACGCATACAGGAGAAAAGCCTTTGCAGTGCGAAATCTGTGGGAAGCGGTTCGGCGAATCCTCCAATCTATCCAAGCACCGTCGCACGCACAATGTTCGTGGTAACCACGTTTGTGAGCACTGTGGCAAAGACTTTCATCGGCTGGATCAGCTTCGTCGGCATCTGCAGACTCATCTGCCAGATGGCGGCCGCAAGACTAGCAAAAGCTCATGAGATGTAGCTCTGAAACTTGACAGAGTTGAGGATACCTTATTTGAAAGAGAGAGAAAAGGGAAAGCTGCCGTCGTTTGGGATTTTGAGATCGGTACTGGCGTTGAAGGCCTCCGTAATTAAGCCGTTTTGAAATTTGTGATGAAAACTGGCGTTCCTGGATCATGCTGCTCCGGACGAGCCATATGATATTTACGAAGTGAGCGGAAGACTCAGATAAAGGTAGATAGATACCCGGTTCCATAATGGACACGAAAAAGATCAAGCTCTCGATTTGTATGACCATGATCCAGAATGTTCGGCCGAGCAGGACAGGTACTTGCAGTTCATAATTGGTGCATACTGTTTCCGATGTTGTGTAATGATCTCGTTTTGTCAATGGGGGAAGACCGGGAGGGGAGTATTTGAATCTTCATTATCGCCCACCGATAGCTTGTTCATTCGTCCCCCCATACTGTCCATTGAAAGCACTGGCTGAAGATGAGAATCTCGGAAAGGTGTCCATACACCCAACTCCGCACTTGAGAATAGTTGGATGTCTACCATTGAGCCCATCCCTTCCTTCCATTGAGACATGAGCGATGCATAATATATTGGTTAACCCGCGGGCCCCTCGAATTCGACTTTTCATCGGATCAAATTATCCTTCGCTGCCTTTGCGGGCCAATGCAATTGGTACACGGGGTCCAATTACGAAGAGCAATTTCAGTGACTGATATATGAGATCAGTGAGGCAACATGACTAACAGATGCGCCCAATTCGTTGAAGATGAACGAAGGAGTTGAAGAATAAGAAGCTAGGTTTCTTCTATGTCTTCTTCACTCGTTGATGGAAAGATGTCGTTGGGGTTATGGTGGGGGTGATGCGGGTTGGAGCGATCTGAGCCTCTAAAGACCAACGAAATGTGGCCGACCCATACAAAAGAATTTTATCAGTATAGGCCCAAGAGATCCAGGGCCAGTTTGAATCCAGTTGACGAATTAACATAAACCAACGCAAAATCCGGAGGAAGTCCCCGGAGGATATGGTAAATTGTATATCTTTCAGATTCCTACGGAGTACCAGAGCAATAAGGCTTTATGATTGTCCAAGGCATACGACCCCTTCCTAAATGGACACACCCTTGTCACAACTATCACAAGGATGCACTCAGAACTTCTTGATCATGACCTCATTTTTGTTTTTAAGAGACTGCCTGTCCAGGCAGTCCATTGTGGACATGCCGTCCCGAATCGAGGCCCAAGCCGGGAAATAAGTACAAGTCAGACCGAGATTCCCTGAGCCATGCGATGCAAATTTCGAAGCCTTTAGTTCAAAGAAAAAGCACGCCACGCCCTCCATACCCCGTTTCCTTTCTACCCGTTGTCCTTGTCACGCCAGAAACTACAAGCATTTTAACTTAAGCCTGCATTCTTTTCGTCAGTGTTTGGTTCTCGAAACGAGTGTTTTGCCATTTATAGAGTTGTCAATCCTCCAAAGGCGTCAAATCATCGTACCTTGATGGCGAACTTGCGCTGAGGGAAGTGGACAGTGCGCTTCTTGGTCTTCTCGAGGACACGGGACTTCTCCTCGGGTGATAGTCGGCGGCGGATGGCACGAGTCTGCTTGGGTCGGAGGTCGAGAGGGGCGTACTTCTTGTTCTTATAGAAGAGTCGAAGCTGAGCCCTTTGCTTGGCGTTGATAACGGTCAGGACACGGGCGATCGACTTGCGGATGTCATGACTGTTTGAAACGTATTAGCCATATGTCGTTATTGATTTTACGATGTCCTCCAACACCACTGTTGCAGAGAGAGAAATGCTCACATCCTGTTCAGCTTGGAGCCAGAAGAGGCGACCTTCTGGATGCGGAGTTGACCAAGCTCGGTCTTGAGCTCAGCGAGCTGCTTTGTCAAATCATCCTTGTTCTTGCCCCAGAGCGCACCAGCCTTGACCTTGCCCGACGACTACAACCTGTCAGTGATTTGTCCTTCCCATATTCATTTTTTTTTTGTGTTGCTAGATCGAAACAAGGGCCGAGGTTCGAGGGTGGAAAAGCGATCGTGAATGTGTTTTGTGTGGTTTGGTCGATGAAAAGTTCGAATGATTTGACAGCCGCACGAGACGGCGACAAAACAAGCCGACAACTACCGTGACAGAGGCGGAGGATGATTCGTACTCACCATCTTGAATAGCTTCGAAGTGGTATGCGAAGTGGTGTCGACGAGGTGTTGCGAAGATATCTGCCTCAAGCTTTCAGTGAGTGTCGCGATATCGTTGCCGTGCACAGGTTAAGAAATTTAGGGCTTTGAGGCAGGAGTGGGGCAGCCTCCTGCACAAAGAATTTTGATTTCAAGACATCACGTGCTATGTCACGCTACGCATCACATGATCAAGCGAGCTTAAGGCGGTGTCCAATTCTGCCATCTCGGCAACGGTGCTCAGGGAGTACCTTGGTTGATGAGTGAGGTGGAAGGCCAGTACCGTTTGACGATCATACGAATACATCACCATATTGTCACGAACCCAGAGTTCTAATAGACTGAATGTCGACAACGAATGGAGTCGCCGGATGGGCTCAGCTCCGACAACAAGCTCGACAGTTGGAGACCCAGGTACATCAAACGATACCATGCGCCAGACTATTAGCTGACGTCGTTTTAACTTAGACGGATACCTTGTTCCACACATATTCGCAATTCTCGACAGCCTCTAACGTACCACCAAAACCCACAGAAGAAGAGCGCGAAACAGAAAGAAAGCTGGAAGAATTGCTAGAGAAGGTATGCACTGATCCTGTTTGCCAACAAGCTGCTATATAACATACTAACATTGCATCAGCGCGAAACTGTCAACGGCCAGCTCAGTCGACTTCTTGATTCCGAACCCAATCTCGCATCCTCCGCTTCGAAACAGAACAACCTGTCCCTCCTTCGAAGGAAGCTTACTGGCCATCAGAGAGATCTGGCGCGCCTGCGTTCAACACTGCAACAAGCGCGCGATCGGGCCAACCTTCTGACCAATGTCCGCTCGGATATCGATGAATACCGCCAGAACAATCCTGAAGCTGCCGAGGCTGATTACATGCTGGAAGAGCGCAATCGTATTGACAACAGCAACAGTATGGCGGACAGTGTTCTCAGCCAAGCGTACGCAGTCAATGACAACTTTAATTTGCAGCGTGAAACCTTGGCGAGTATCAACCGGAGGATTACGCATGCGGCAAGTCAAGTACCTGGGATCAATACCCTGATTGGAAGGATATCAGCAAAGAAGAGGAGGGATGGGATTATCATGGGAAGCTTTGTCGCGTTCTGTTTCATTGTCTTTTTCCTCTTCTCGTAAAACTGGCGAGCTTGCTTTTGTATGATGCACAGGTGTTCAGGGGTATCAGCGTGTTTGATATTGTACAATCATGGTTGGACCATGGATGTCTAGGATGTCTAAAGTTACAATCGTCTTCCTGTACTAGAAGGCGTCTAATTACAGCATTTTCGGAACCTCAAGATGGTGTTTACCTGGATGTTGCTCCTTTGCAGTGGCGGGCAAGGTAGCTTCATTCCTCATCTCGTCAACTATACGTGAGAGGCCCTTTGCCAAGCCTTCTGCTTCAACAGGATGAGCAGTTCCGCTGCCCGCCCATCGAACCCGGCAATACTGATCGACAAGAAAGACGTATCCGACCTTGCTGTTGAGTAGACCGATGGATTCGCGAATGTCGTCGGTAACGCCTCGTCGGACAAGGAAGTATTTATCCCAATCCTTCTCTGGGAACTGCTTTCGCAATGAACCCAGAAAGAAACGCACCAGCCATGCCTTGCCGGCATTATCTTCATAGTTGATGTTGACAATCTGTGTCGTGTCCGGGTGCTTATTTAGCACCTCATGAAGCCCAGGGTTTTCCCCCTTAGATGTGAAGGTCGCAGCTTGCTGCTCAGCCCAGCGGCTGCTGAAGAAAGATACGACTGTTGCCTTGCCAGTAAGGAGTGGTGTAGTATCGCGCGGGTTCTTATCCGTCTTCAGTAGAGTTTCGCCGTAAAAGTTGGGGAAGAATAGTGACAACTCGGCCTTAAATAGTCGTGGAGGCGCGATGAAGGATTTACCCTCATGGTATTGAAGGTTACCCCAATCTCGAAAGTACGGCCGTGAAATCTTTGCAGTTCTGTGTACAAAGAAGCGTTAGTGTGTGCGTGCGTGTTGCCAGCCAGCCATAATGCTCTTACAACTCCTTGCGCCGTTGCAAGTGCTTGTCATAATTTACAAAATCCTCACGTCGCTGTCGCAGCGATCGATTATCAATTCCAGTGTTCTCTCCAGCTTTAGGCGGCAGGGGCATTCCGATCGGACGAGGAAGAGGTTTCGGTACGAAGTGTCCTTCTTGTCGCTTTCCATAACTTCGCGGGGCCTCAATTGGCTTAGCAACATTTTCTTGAGGATTTAACGATGCACCAGATCCAGGCTTTTCAGTCCTCGCTAGTCGGATGGTCGAAGTCGTGAATGGGCGACGAGCCTCGCAAAGCAAACATGTTAGAGGTCGGCGGGTGAGGCTGGAGAGGCTCAGCTCGAGTCGTCGTGATGCCATTATGTCTGGCA
>JABSTL010001879.1:0-10238 GCA_013759095.1 Fusarium sp. NRRL 29148 | reverse complement strand
CTTCTGACTGATATGTCATTATATATAAATATCATTCTATTCGTCCTCTACAAAACTGCTCATCACTCACTCACATTCTCTTCAGTCTTCTACAACTTCTTGAATCAACTCACTCAAACCTTTCCCAACAATCAAAACAACTCTTCATCATGCGCTTCACCGGCATCTCTGCGATCGTCCTCGCCGCTCTCGTGACCGATCACGTCCAAGCCAACGAGCGCTGCACCAACCAGCTCACCAACGACTGGTCCCGTCGCTACGAGGCGTGGTCCAACTCCTGGGTCCCCAACGCCGATGCCGTCTGCGGCAATCTCTGGAATAATCTCAGCCAATACCCTGAGTGTGCTGGCGTGAGCGACCAGTACTGTGGCTACGATAACAGCGGCTCTTCGCTCGTTTGGGCGTTTACCACTGGAAGTGGTTGCGAGGCGCGATCCGTCATGGATTCTTGGTATTGGGCCACTAAGAACCAGTGGGGTAACATTGACTGCAGACAAGGATAGATGGTAAGTCTCTCTATTGTGATGAAGTTTTTCTGATTCTGACATGGAGTTTAGGATATGGGATGTCACGGTGGCCGGGGGCGGGGAAGGTTCTGTTTGGATTGATAGGCACCTAAATATTGTATACGTGCAGCTTAAGAATGTCACTAGCTGTATAGGGTTACTATAATTCACACGCTTAATCGAGATTTTGTACGGGCTTGAAACTGTTGTGACTGGAAACATATATACCGGGCTGATCGAGAAGTCAACTTCCCTACCAGGGATAGATATACTCTTATCTTCGAACAGGCCGTCTTGGTAATAGCACACCATCATGCTCCAAATATTTTAGATGATTCCGATACTGACGAAGCAACGACTTTGTTTTGTTCTTTGCCGTATACGCAAGCTCTTCTTCAGTTTGATCAAAATCTGCGGATTCCAAGTCCACAATCATGATTTTGCCCTTTCCCTCTTCCGCCACAAGATGGAAGTTGTCGAGTTTTGTATCGTCGTGGCAAACGCCATATTCATTGAGCGAAGTCAAGGCTTGATGCAACAGGGGCTCAATGCCTTGCTCATCTAGCACGGCGCCATCGGGCGTTGAGAGGCTAGACCCTCCGATGTCTGATAGTATCAGGGCCCGGGTGCTTGCGTACTGGATCGTGCCGTAGAGCTTGGGTATTGTGAGGCCCTGGATAGGTCGCAGTCTGTTGTAGGCGACAATTTTGTGATCATATTCATCCCCCAAGTTCTCTTTCTGGCGTTTCAAGACGATCTTATCTGGTAAGAACCACTCGAGGAATTAGTCTGCAGCCATGAACTAGTGGCTTTCGACATGATCTTGAATAAGAATTCGATGATTCGCCCAACGAATGTCTCGTCAATTCTCAGTCGTAGGACGTTGATATTAGCATGATCTGACGGAGCTCCAATGGCTTGGATATCTCGGGTGCCAAATCGGAAGCGCTGGTGTCCAGCTGGTTAGCAATTTGAGAGGGCATTGGGGAGACGATGCAGCTCACAATCCCTGCTTGAAGTGCAGCTTCTCGGTCCATGTGACCGACCGACTTTTTGATAGGGCTGAAGTCGGTGAGTTCCACTTTCGAGTCGATTCAACGATGAAAAAGAATGAATATGTTTTTGGTGACTTCTGTGCTTGGGTAATGACAATATCGCGACGCGTCAACTAACCAACCACGAGGAGGCAAGATGCTTGTTTGAGAAGCTTAGTCAGCGATTTGACCGAGCACCAACTGAGCAACCTGACATCCGGTATCTGTCATTTAGAGATAGACTTGGGGAATCTCTTGTCTATCCTTGAAGGGGCACTGAGTATCTGTTAGGACTTTTGTCTCTATCTATATTTGAGATTAAATACTCAATCATTGTTGGCTTTGTTCTCTGCATCAGCTTCATGCACAACGTGGCCATAGAGGACGAAAGCTGGGAAGGCTTGAGCGGGATTAGGATTGGTTGAGGAGTTTTCAGATCTGTTAAAACGAGAGTGAAAATTGAAGTTATCGAGGATTATATTTCCTGAAGCATAAAAGGGGCTTCTGAGCACTGTGTATCGATATAGGTTCCGTCAAATCTGTCATACGTTATACAACCTATCTAATCGAGTTGTGACAACTTTAGGATGAACCTTTCTAATCTGGACTAAACTCATGAAGCTAGGGCACTGGAAAATCCCTTACGCACAGCAAAAATAGTCCCTGACACCTTAATACCGACGCCAGAGCCGGAGGGTTAGGTAAACGGAACGACCCGCTCCCGCACAATCTTCTTCATAAACTCAGCACCCTTCTGCTATTCCTCCACGCTCTAAGAAGGAAGCCCCGTCGATCCAAACCCATGAAACAGAAGCTCAGCGACTCCGTCAGCCGTCTCGCCGCCCAGATGCACCTCAATTGCACTAGCATGCACATCGAGCCCAGCATTTGATAGCACGGCCTTGGTATGCTCAGGGTCGAGCCAGATTTCAGGAACAGGCGGTTTGAACAGCATTTCATCTGGAAGGATCTGTGCCTACACCTCCTAAATGATCTTGATGTGTCCCATCACGATCCAACCTGTGATAACGACAACTCCATCGGGGTGAAGTGTACACAGTATCTCTCGAGCGCCCTTGCCCGCATCGGTGAAGTACATCATACATGAGGCCAATGTTCCTAATAGAGTGGGTGAAGGTATCATCCTGGAATCAGAGTTCCTCGCCGCTCATCACAGCCGTGTGGACGTTAGGATGAGAAGCGAATCGGTTCTTAGTAATGTTGACCATGTTCTCCGCGACATCGACGGCGTGAATCTCAGGCTGTATCCCGGATTTAAGGGTGATGTCAGTCAATGCCAGTGCCGCAAGCGTTTTCGAGGATCTTGGACTCTGAATTTAGTGGCTTTAGGGCCCAGTCTACGATGGGCATACTCTCTACTGAGGTCCTTGCTTTGGGCTGAAAAGTAGAAACCCTCCGAGGAAGCTTTTGTAAAAGCTCCCCCAGTAATTTATTAACTGCCTTTCCCTAAGGCGTTTTATTTAATATTCATGTCTTATCACCTCTCCGACCATCATTTAGCAACGGGCGCAGTCATCCATGACTCACATCGGCTGCGATGCTGGATAGAGCGCTAAGGCCAAAGGCCAACGAATCCAGCTCTTACACGCGATGCTCTTCCATGAAGATAATAAGGGTTATTAAAAGATAGATACGAATTGCTGGAGTGCGGTGAGTAACCTCTGGTCGACCTATGCATCGCAAAGAGCACACCAGTTTCGCTGACGAGGTAACGCTTTAAGGAAGAGAATCTGATGGCATCCCATCTTTCAGAGAATATTGACTCGACGCTCTTGAGGACGGAGCATGCCCAGTTGATCGTTGGACAATTTCATCAGGGAATTTGAGATCACTATGGCCATAATTCAGACTGGATATTTCTCAGCCAGCCTGTTTGCGGTCAAAGGGCCTTTTCTCATCCCTCGTAGTGGTTTGAAAAGGGTAGGGGCGTGGTCTCACCTCTCAACACAATGTATCCCACTCGGGTATCCCACATTACCCGAGTGGGATAAAGCAAACCTCATCAAAGGATCAAATTTGTCAATGCTGATTATTCCTTTACCCTCATATATTTATCACCCTATATAAACGGCTACCCAATTATTACCCACTTACATCTTGCTGAAGTGTAAATCAGCCACCGTCAAACGAAATTATCATGAGAACAACCCGCACAGGAACCGCCTCTGTCTTAGACACAACTCTGACACGTCTCATAGACGATGTAATAGAGAATGGATCGAGTTTTCTAGCCGATGATGAGAACATGCAGCATTATAAACGCCACTTGAGTCATCTTGAGACAACATCAAAGATAGCACTTCTTCGGGAATGTTTATGCGTGCGACCGCCTTTGCCACTCCTACCAGAGGATCTACTTCAAGATATCGACACCATTCTCACACGGCTTAATCACCACAAGATACTTACTCCAGTCTCCTCACTCTCACCTTCGCGCTTGATCGAACATGGCGATCATGGGGCAACGAAAATTCATCTTTGGAGAGGCGACATCACAACTTTAACTGGTGTCACAGCCATCACCAACGCCGCCAACAGCCAGGGCCTGGGATGTTTTCAGCCATCCCATCGATGTATCGATAACATCATCCATGCTGAGGCAGGACCGCGACTACGGGAAGAGTGCTTTCTGCGAATGGAAGCCAGAGGAAAAGAGCTTGAGCCGGGGGAAGTACTTGTCACTGAAGGTCATGCGCTCTTCGCTTCGTCGGTGATGCATACCGTTGGGCCGCAGCTAAAGAGAGGTGCTTCACCTACTGAGACTGAGAAGCGGCAACTGGCGAAGTGCTATGAGTCGATTCTTGAAGCGCTGGAGCTTTTGCCATCTGAGGAGGATGGTAGCAAATCAGTCGCTCTTTGTTGCATTTCGACGGGCTTGTTTGCATTTCCAGCGGATGAGGCAGCTGAGATATCAGTGTCAACCGTCACATCCTGGCTTCAGAAACATCCGTCAACGACGATTACAGACGTTGTCTTCAACACATTCACCGAATCGGACACCGAAATCTACGCAAAGCTTCTTGGGCCTTCGCCGACAAAACCGCTCTCACTTACCAAAAGCCTGCCACAGAGTTCTCTCGGGTTAGCGCGCGACTGGCTCACCTCAGCAGATGCTATCCTCGTCACAGCCGGCGCAGGTCTATCAGCTGCAGAAGGCCTTGACTATCACTCTCGAGACCTCTTCAAGAAGAACTTCCCAGGATGTCTTAGACTCGGTCTGACATCACTGTATAGTGTCTTTGGCTTCAGCGATTGGCCTTCGGAGGAGCATCGCTGGGGGTATTTCTTTACTCATTTAAACATGGTGGCGAACTGGTCAAATACGCCGACTTACCAGGCTCTGATACCATGGCTGAAGAGTTTTGGACAGGATGCGTTTGTGCGGACATCAAATGCTGATGGACTGTTTCTCGCCAATGGCTGGCCAAAAGAGCAACTTTCTACGCCGCAGGGCTCGTACGGATATCTGCAGTGCCTTAACAACTGCAGAGTTGACGCTGTCGTGCCATCGGCTCCTCTTGTAGCTGATGCAATGCCTCACATTGACAAGACGCAAAAGCTGTTAGACTCGAGCAAGATTCCGTTATGCAGGTTCTGCGGTTCCAAGATGAGTATCTGCGTCCGAGCAGGCTCCTGGTTCAACCAGGCGCCTTTCCAACAAGGTGAAGCTCAGTGGAAAGCATGGAAATCTCGGGTCCTAAAAGAAAAGAAGAATCTGGTGATTCTGGAACTTGGTGTTGGGATGAATACTCCTGGTGTTTTAAGGTGGCCGAATGAAGACCTGGTGATGCGAAGTGACGGGCTAGTCAAGCTGATTCGCGTTGGCATGGGCCCAGAGGCGATGGTGCCATGGGACCAGGAAGACGAGGGTCTGAGCACTTGTATTCAAGGCGACATCGGGCGCGCGATTCCTATGTTGCTAGAATGAACCGGAATTTATAGAAGAATAAATAGAAGCCCTAAAGAATGAAGATCATGGCTGCGCCTCAAAGACAGCCCTACGTTAATGTCCTGCCGTCTTTCAGCCCAGTCACGCGTCATCACCTGCAGCGCCAAAAGAGGCGCATAATGCCAAGCGTGGGTACTACTACTACAAGTGACCGGCATATCCGCGTGGCTGTGAATTTTACCGCCCCAGAATTTCCCCCAAAAACATCACCCAGTCCAACATTTCAATCTCCAATGTTTCCGACCTTTTCGCGCGATAATCGACGTGTTGCTACGGTATGGTAGTGTTATAGCAAAATATGGGACTCTATGCCCTGAACAAGCTCGCAGCGGCCGGTGAGGCTGTCTACCAGAACATCTCTAGAAAATGGTAAATTTCCGAAATACTCCACTGGCGGATCAAGTTACTGATTGTGAATAGGGATGAGAGAAAGCATCGACAGGCGGAAGAGGCATGGCTTGCCCAACACGCCGAAGTAATCCGTCAACGAAATGAATTTCTATCTCTCGTCACGAGTAAAGTCACAGGCGACTCAGCCCTCGAAATGGCACCTCTGAGATGCAACCCGCGCGAAACGCAAAGGGCAGTATTTCTCGTCACAACGCCCATCTCCTTTGGCGTACTTGAAGTCTCAGAAGCAAGCTACAAGTTGTTAGCGAGACATGTCGGCATGAGTCTGAATAGTGTGAGTCATTGGGCGGTGTGTGTTATCGATAGAGGGCTTGGGAAGTGCTATTGCTACGATTTGATGAGCGATCGGTTGGAGTTGACGATGTTGGGGAAGAATTACTTTAGGGTGGCGGTCATTACGGAGGAGTTTGTTGAGACGTGGAGTTCGTGCTATTATATTGGTGAGACGACCAAGACGCATGACGAGATTCAAGCGATAGGTAAGTTACACAAAACTGCAGTGCAACCATTTCTGACGTTTGATCAGGACAACATCACATTGGACTAAATCCTCGTTATAAATTGTTATCGAATAATTGTCAGCATTTAGTAGACAGTCTTGTCAAGGAGCTTTGCAACGGCAAAGTAATCAGTCAGGCAAAACTTGACGAAGAGTTGTCGCTTGCGTCGCCGAAGATTGCACGAGATTTGCTTGTTGGGAGGATAAGGTCGAAGATGGATGTTGGTGGGGAGAGCGAAGACAGTCCCTCGATTAAAGAGCATTTGGAGGCAATCAAGGGTCATTGGAGCGACAGAAAATAATTCATGATGATACCCAGGGTAGTTAGATGATCCAATATTAAAATAATTTACCAGCGCTTCAGCATTAGTAGATATTAGAGAAGACAGATATTAGAATAGAAACTAAGCTACAGTATTTAATTAAGATAAGAAATACAGATTTGAGTTTTATGGCACTCTGTGTTGTAAAGTCAATAACGTCTGTAAAGACATCACTGGTGGGTGAAGATCAGGCAGCAGCATTGGTTAGTAAAGATATTGATACCTCTATATACTAACGTTTCTGCCTCTGCTGTCACCAATAGCTATTCCTCCGCTTCGGAGATCTCCCCGAATAGCTCAGCTGGAAGAGCGTTCGGCTGTAATTGTTAAGCATCTCACCGAAAGGTCACTTGTTCGATCCAGGTTTCGGGGAGCGCAAAATATTTTTTTTTGCATTTCACAACATTTGCCCCAGCACTTCAGTCTCCATTCATGCTTGCGACTTTCATTTTGCAACCCATTTCAATCATGCTTGTGTCATTCGTGCCACTTGGCATCTATTGGGATATTAGGCAAGTGGGAAAGCTGGCGCGTGATGCCCTCTGATCATGAGATCCAGTCAAATTGATTGATTTTGAGGGGTTTCAAGTGCTGAGATGAGAATGTGCTGACGCACGTCATCTTTTGATATTGGGAGGATGGGCAAGGGCAAAGTTGGTGGTCAGTCTCGTGAGATATTAGGTCATTCACGCCTCTCCCGTCGCTGTGACGATTCTCAAATCTATCATTACTTTCCAGACCCAACTGCCGAAATGCTAGCATCTCTCCCACCAGAAATCCTTGAAAATATTTGCGACAAGGTATTTCGCCCAGTGATGTGTATTGGTACTGGCTGACAGTTATAGCTGAACGGTATCGACCTCCAACAGCTTTCGCTGACAGCAAAATGGCTACACAAGATAACATTTCGCCAACTCTGGCGCTCTATTACTATTCAACCATATCCAGAGAACGAGCGGCATTGCATAAGCCCTTATGGCCCACCGCGGCATTGTCTTCAGTATACGAAAGAACTTCGCTTCGATCCTAGCGTCGACGCAGACCCGAAGCGATGTATCCACGCGAGCGACTGGCTTGGCTACATGGCAAACTGGACCGAAAAAATTCCTCTTCATCAGTATACCTGGGAAGCCAGGGGGGATAGTTTTGGATTAGGAGGTGGAAAACTTGTGAGGGTGAAGTTTGAGTGTCTTGCGCAGAGGGCTGTGCTCTTGCTTGATCGTTTCAACGACGGGCAACTGGAATCGTTCGGGTAAGACAACTCATTCTATGCAAGACTCTTCTGATGCCGTTTCTAGCTGGAACTATTCTGCTTGCATACCCTCTGAGATTCTCGAGATTCTCAGTCTCAAGCATCCCTCCATCCAAAGCCTTAGTCTCCTCACAGATCCTTTTTGTAGTCGATTCAACCGCTGGAGTCGAAATTCCGACATAGACCTGTCGGCATTTCATAAGCTCCGACGATTTAGCTGGAAAGCACCTATGGGTTGTCACTTCGACAACATTTCTAACCTTGTGAAGACCAATGCGACACAGTTGGAGGAATTGGAATTGGAGCTGCAGGGCTGGTCTCCAGATAGGGAGAGTCGCGAGTCCACGGTCATTCATCACGAAGATAACCCTGAAGTATGGGATAAAATACCAGCGAGCACTATGCTTGCTAGGCAGATGTTTGGTTTACATGGGGCTGCTTCAGAAGCAGCTGACCGAACACAGTTCCCGAAGTTGCGAAGTTTGAGACTCACCAGAGTTCCTTTGAGAGACGAAAACGTCGGCATACAAGTCACCGCTTCTTTCATTAACCTCAGTGCTCTGAGGCATCTGTCGTTAAAGATGTGCGCGTACTGGATGCCCTTCCTAACAGACATCATGGAATCGCAAACGCCACTTCGACTCAAAACTCTGGAAATACTGGACTTCTACTTGAACACACCGCACGAAACTGCAACGAGCAAAGCCGCCATAATCACTGAGTTCATTGATTCCTTCAGAGGACTCGAAGAGCTTTTCATTAGTATATGCGGTCCGACGCCATCTCTTCAGTTCTGGGAACATGTCGCGGGCCATACAGCAACTCTGAAGAGATTTGTGTATCATCAGAGATTCACAGACCAAGATGAAGAGCTGTTGAACTCGCGCTTTGGGAGAGACTCATCGGACTTGGGGTTATCATCTGAGGATCGGAACCGCATTCAGCACGATCCTTCTCAGAACCCGCTTTCGAGACTCAACCTCGAGTTTGTCGGACTGACATGTGCGCCAAAGTACCTTGTAAGCAACCACAACTACATTAAGTCTCGGCTATCTAACAGTAGCCACAGAAAGGCATTCTACTACCTTTTGTAGCCAAGCGATCACTTAAAGTGCTTCACATTCGACACACAGGAATGAACTCAGGTCCCAGTGCATCATGGGTCTTCAATCACGCCTTAGAACTTAAGATCACAGAAGGAGAAAACGAAGGCGTACCCATCGACGACACGACAAAGGCTGGCAACGCCCTCAATGATGATGCTGAAGAACATGTTCGTCTTAGTCTTGAAGATCTCGCTACTGCTGTGAGGGAGAGAAGAGAGTTGGGAACACCGCCTCTGCAACAGAGCTTTCGAAACTTTGCGAACTGGGTTTTTGGTCCAGATGGAATCAATTCATTGGAATACATCGTCACGGGCGATCTCTCTCATGGGATTAGGTACGCGGCTAAAAATGCCCTGATAGGCAGAGCGGTAGGCGGGGAGAGGAGATATCGTGTCATCAGCCAGGAGCGCGGAGGGCCTGAGTGGCGACATGTGAAGGGCAGATTTGGAAGGGAACTGGCGGCATGCCCGGTTGAGAATATTGTTCCCGAGGACAACTAGTGGCGTTCTTTCTTTAAGGCATAATTTATTGGCGAGACTCGGTGGTTACACCTTCAGTACATTCTACGGACATCTTCCGAGATAAGTATCAATTCCCGTAGAGCTGTATCCTGCATTTGCTATCAAGATTCTTAGCTTTAAATAGTGAAAGCGATAACGCGTACGACAACTGATGTACCCTGGTGTACGATGAAGAGCTGCCTTTAAGTTTCAGCCTTTATATCATTTTAAGATAATTCAGAGTAACGCATCTAGTGCTTGTGCCCATATCATAACCATCCCATGTGGAATCAACCACATGGCAATACCTCTGCGGACCTGACAAGTGCAAAGACATGATCTGATTTACGGAGTAGTACAAACACTTATCGTGACCACCAGAGACTCAATCTAAGACATGTCAAAACGCAGCATATCAACTATTCCCGATTCCACGGCTCGAGTACCACGCAAGTCTGTGCGCATGACAATCTCTCGGTACGATAGATCTCGACATCTTGGCAACCCGTCAATGGAAATCTATTCTCATACAATTTCAGCGACGTCGAACACGGGGAACCCTGCTTAGGGACGTGGCAAGCCCTCACGACACTCAAGCTAAGCAGGGTTCCCCGCGCTCGACCCCGTGGGTTAGCAA
>JABSTL010001876.1:0-12627 GCA_013759095.1 Fusarium sp. NRRL 29148 | reverse complement strand
TCTTACCAAGAAACCACATGCTCACCGCCTCCTCCGCCTCCTCCGCCTCCTCCGATCCAGCAGCCCGCGAGCAAGAAGCGCCCTCGCCAAGATACCCATGCCGATACCGAACGCGACGACATCAGACTCCTCTGGGGTGAACTCCGCGCTATCAAGAAAGCGCAGAGTCAAGTCGATGTCAAACAAGTACAAGGTCGAGTCGAAGCCTTGGAGGCGGAGAACCAGAAGCTGAAGGAGCAAAATAAGGAGCTGGCCCAAAGCCTGGTCAACCTCCAGGAGCGATACGACGCCTTGGAAGATCGTTTTGCGGCCCTTGATTCCAAGAATGACGAGCTTGCAGAGACCTATGACCTCGCGTTCTCGGATTTGGGTGAGAACATGGAGAGACTTGAAGGTGTCGTTGACTTTGTCCACGAAGGAGGGGTTCGTGACGAGTCACTCAAGGTCATTACAGACGCTGTTGTCCAGGAGATTATGACGCGGCTGGCCAATGGGTGAGTCCTGTCGTCGTCGTTTCTCAACAGATGATTTGACCTCTCTCGGGATTCTTCCCATGTCGAGCTGATCTTATGTCGCTGTACGACAATGGATTCCCACGGCAGCGGTGCCCGTCGAAACGTCAATTGAGGGACACCATCAATTGTACCAAAGACGATCGCTTTAGCCGTCGCCGACAGACCCCAGGATAAATGACCTATCGCTTCATCCCCAGCATCCTTTACCTCGATGTCAGGTTATAGTCGGTCGCGTCAAGAACACTTGCAAGACCCTGGCCCGAGGCGTTAGTGTCGCAATTGCACTCCGCTACCAAGACCTGATGAGGGAGGGAAAACAGGGAATCTACTGGCCTGTAATATGGCTAAACCTTGTACCACGCACAGAATATCTCAGGCCTCAGGGATAATCCAAGTTGTATGTCACAGGCACTTGAGCTCGACGGGCGCAGTGCCTCACTGGAGTCGATATTTGCTGGTCGCAGAAGGACATCTTTCGCAATACTCAATTGCGATCTTGACGACATTGGCCCGGAAGTCATAAAGACCATGGAAGCCAAAGAGTACGCATTCAAAGTCAGTGCTCATAAGACTCAACGCCCTGCTGGAAGCAAGGTCATCTTTCCATTCTTGTTGCTATCAAATCAGCACACTACCTTCGGTCAAGCTTGTGTACCTCGCGCTCATCCTGTCTACGTGTCAGGATAACGAAATGATAATAACACCCAATACCCATAATGATCACAGACGCTTGGTTTTGAAAGCGTGAGACCTTGAAACTGTTTTTGAGCCTCTCATATATGGTGTAACCGGACTTGTAAACGATGGGATCACGGCTAATATCGCGCCAGGCGGGTGAGATAGTTCTCCAAGAGCTCCACGTTTGCAAATCCTACAAAGTTATGTGTTCGGTATTAGCGTAACCAGAGTCATTAGCGGCCTAGATGCTGAAGAGACCTGCCACTGCAATAGGAACTACCAAGCGTCCAAGCGCACGGCGGCAATATTGAAAGCGTCAGGTTGCTGTCAAAGCACGTACAAGTGCTCACTTTTTGACATTGACGGCATGGAGGTTCTCAGCAGCTTTTGGGACCCTCATTCTCGGGATGGCTGCTGCCTATAAGGTTAAGCTTTTGGCTGCGAACATAGATAATGAATGTCAACACGATATTCTTTTTTTCTCCCCTATAACTAATGCAAACTAACTAACTAGCGCACAAACAAACAGTGAAAAGCTTACAGAGATGAAGTCACAGAGCTCCTGTCTTAGCTTTCACAACCCACTTATCACAAGTCTTCTTCCATCCATCAATACCCTCGCTTTCAATCTTGGGCAAAATCTCCCGCAAATAAATATCCCTAGAACATGGGTCCATTAAAACGTGCACAACGCATAGCAGTATCCCGCCGCTCCTCGTCCTTCACCATGTCCACCTTCCCAAGGGACTTGATAGTTGCCAGCACAACTGCATCGTTAGCAGAGTGGAACTCGCGCGTCGTCGGAACACAGAGCTTGTCGGTGTCGTTGAACGGGTATTTGTTCACATCGAGGTCGAGGAGGCTCATACATGTTGTTGAATTGTTGGGCTTCGCGGTTTGGACGGATGTGAGGCGTAGGTGTGACAGACAGATCTGGCGGATAGGGTCGAAGGGGAGGCAGCCTGTAGGAAGGCCAGTTAGGGAATTGACGTAGCCATCAGGCGGTGCACTAGTGGAGGTATCGCAGGCCATGGCTGCGACACTGAGTAGAACAGTGATGAAGTAACGATACATGCTGCAGACTTGGGTTGGTGTTTTGTGCAGATAAGACTGTAAGCTGGGTCATGAAGATGAAGATAAATGTCTGTAGACCAGGAACCATTCTGGATGCAACATGGCATATATATAAGAAGGTAAACTGAATATGCCGCGTCGAACGTGACTGCGAGTTCAGCGTGGTTTAAATGTTATGTTCAGTCAGTTATCTGTCGCAGGTATCCCATAGCATTAGACACACACACAGTTGCATGTTCACTATACGAGGTGGTCGACAAGAACAAGACCACGATCTTGTCGCCGTTGTTGTTGTCGTTATTGCTGATCATGCTTACAGACTCGGATCTAGTGGTGTTCACGACCGACTTAGCCGTGCTCATCACGCTCAGGCTCCCGGGTGACGCCTTGGGCCTGAACAGATGCCTTCTTGGTACCTGTTCTCAACCTTGCTTGATAGAAACTCCCTCACCATGTTCTCAAGCCTCTTTATCCTCGCCTTCGGGTCTGTGTTCTCGGATATTGGCCCGGACGCCTTGGCTTTCAGCGTCTCGATCAGGCTCATCGTCGTCACTATAATTCTGACGTCGTTCAGGTCCTCGTTGCTCACGGTGGCCGCCCAGGGCTCATTCTTGCCCTCATTCGTGTTGGACATGTTGTTTGTGACGATTCTCTTAATTCAAACCTTATTATTATTCTTGTTTATGTAGATATTCTTGCTTGTGTATTGGGTACTTGTCCTACTTCATTTGGGGCTGACCTAGCCGGTCATGACCGCGAGCTTGGCGTTCACGTGTATGTTAACGCGTCCGGAACGGCCGTGAGCTTCATGCTGGACCTGTCTGTGGCCGCCAGGGGCCAGGGTCACGATTAAAGTCGCCATCTTCCTCATATCGCTCTGTCCGCTGATAGACATGTTCATGCTGTCGCGGGTGATGTCAAGCTTGGATATCGGTATTAAGAAGTGCTTGTTCAGCCCTGCGGTCACGTTGTTATCCTTAATAGCCAGCAATGCTAAACACTTGTATGGAGCGCAAACGCGCCCATATCCTTGTCCGTAACCCAGATCTTATACGAGTCATCGTTCACAGTCATATACCCATCATTGTATAATATCACGCCAGTCTTTATGTTGTTGCGGTGATCCATATTTATATTCTAGTTCTACTTGATATCCTGGTTAGTGCCAATGTCCGTATCCGTCTCCATGTGTCGATCCCCATCCTGATCTTGATAACAAGACTATGCACAGAAACATGTGTACAGTCATGGATGTATGCATGAACACAATAAGATAGACATATGTTCCACTGTTCAACACCATTTTCTACAAATAGCAAACAGGACACACGTATCTACAGCCCCAATCCCAAAGCCAGCCTAGCAACAGTATCACTCAAACTTAGCCCCATCCAAGTCCCACCTAACTTTCTTCCCCATAGCCCTCGCCTTCTCCTTATCAGCCCGTCTAACTGCCTTATCCAGCGGAAACAGACTAGCCTTCTCATTTCTCCACTTTATGCCGTATCCCCGATCTCGAGCGATGCGTTCATCTCGCTTACGAAGTGCCTGGCGTCGGAGAAACCAATTAGCGAACCCATCTAGGAACGGGTCTGAATGTCTGTATTGTTTTCGGACTTCTTCCAGCCACTCTTGTTCATCATGTTCATTGACAGCAGACCCTAGCATGTTCTGACGTACGAGATAGTCTTGATATCTGTTCCAAACTGTTTTAACCTGCCGATTATCCTCTGAGGTGAGCTCATCATCATCCTGAGAGGGTTCATTCGTCTCGGAGACCTCTGTGGTTGGTGGGAGTTCATGATCCTGTTGATTAAGAGAAGTCGTTGGCTTATCATTGCGTTTCGAATTTTTATGGGCACCGACAATGTCCTCTGAGCGACCTGTCTGTGCAGCGCGCTGTGAGGGTTCAGTTTTCTCATAGACCTGGGGGAAGTTCCCTTCGAGATTACCAAGCTCGGAAAGCTTGTCAGCCTGTGATGGATTGTTCTGCTCGGTAGCTTGATCAGATTCCGTATCAGCCGAAGCCTCAGCAGCTTCTCCAAGACGTGTCATCTCAAAAATACCCGCCCGCTCATCGCTTGCCCCAGCAGGAGGGTCATCATGAGTAGGGAGATCTTTGTTGTCAGCCGCGTGTTGCTTGAGAGCACGTCTAGAAGCCTCCTCCATGAGTAAGTTGCCCTCATCTGTCAATCTTTTCTTATCTCCTTCCCCCATGGTCTCAATCCAGTTTGCGATGTTGTTAGTGATCCACGCAGTAACGTTACCATCACGCCCGTCCCAAGACTTGAGCCACTGCTCCTCAGTTTGGCTCTCGGGTGTAAGCTGCGCTAACCCATGAATCCAGGCGACTTCCACCTTCTTCTCCTTCAACGTACTGATAACCTCAGCATGTCCTGGACTATCTGCTTGTTCAAGGTGTGCGATAAGGCGGAGGATTTGCCGTGCTCGTTCGGATCTACGCACTCCTGTGAAGAAAAGCTCATCAGCTTCAGAGTCTGAGTCGGAGTGATAGTCATCAGACTTACCCTTGCCCTTGACTTGCCCTGCCATTCTTGTGATTAGTTGTTATGGATTCGCGGGTGAGTTGTTAGTGTTATTGGTGTTGCTGTTATTGGTGAAAAGGATGTGATGATGAATGTTATGACAGAAGGAGTTGGAAAGAAGTGGTGTATTTATAACGTAGCTTTTCGAGGTGACATGGTACCAGTTCTTTATGCGAGAATTAGAGATAACGTAGTGTTCTTTGTTCGATGGGTTGATTTGGGTAGCATGCCAACTGAACGTATGTGTGACCATGTAAATGTCGCCAGTCGCAGGGCAGGACAAGCAAATACCCTAGAACAATGAACATTGAACATTTAATTTCGAAATAGGACATAACACATTTAATTGTGTGGTAGATAAAACAGAATCACCCCCGAGGAAACAATGCATCCAATCCAAGAACATGCTAGACAACTACATGAGGAACAAGAACAACGCCGACAATACTGTGTGATGCATTTTCATCCTTGCCACGATTCCTCGGGTATATCGTCGTCGTAGCTATCGTAATTTCTCGTATTTACTCCCTTTCCCTTCCTCCCTCTCCGGCATGTACTCTTCCCGTTTCCAATCTGACCTTGACATTGACCTTTACCGCCACTGTTCAAGCTCTGTAGCGCAAGTTCATAGGGCTTGAGCTTATTCTCACATTCTACAATCCTTTGCACGTGGTGGCGTATCTGTTCATTGCAGTCGAGCATGAACCGGGAAATGCTCTTCAGACCCGACATATCAACACCGTCTTCACTGACTGGAGGGACATTCGCGGCCACTGCCATGCTGGGTCGCGGAAATGGTGTTATTGCGATGGGGTTCTGAGTCTGCGGTCGAGGCCGCGCCAACCTTGGTGATCCCAGCGACGGCTGCGCAGGGATACGGCGTGGAGTAGTCGTGGATGGTTCAGTGATGATACTAGCAAAGTTTGGCGCGAGGCTCGCCCCTCCTCTCGTCTCTAACCCATTATCATCAGGTACGTTTAAAATATAGGGGTTCGCTGACTTACTTTGTTAACCAGACCTATTAGCTATGCCCTCGTTGGCAGTCTGGGCAAACTTGCGTCCCCACCGCTGGGTCGACATCTTGCCTGGCGTCGACGGTAGCTGCGGGAGTCTGCTTACGTCTTTGACAATCGAAGCGGAGGTGCTGCACCGAGAAGAGGATCTATACTGCCTTGATGTTATAGATTGGTGGATCTCTTGCTGGATATCTGGTTAGTACACTCTCACTTCTCCTGTACATCAGCTACTGGAGATGTTCTTGTCGCTCTGTTAGATTCGTTGTGTCCATTGCGGCCGAATGGGTGAATGAATGCATTCGTGTAGGAAATGGAGAGAAGGTGACAAAAAGAAAGGTTCGGCGTGGGCACGATATCAGTGCTCATCATATCTCATAGGGCTAGGGTACCACGTCGTATATGTCTGATAGCTGCGATTGCAATGTCTGCAAGATGGGACTGAGCCCCCAGATCTGCTGTGTGACAAGGACACCAACCATGTTTTCTTGGGTTGCAGGCCATGCCAAAGCAAAGCGAAGCGTCGCCGGTATTTTGCGGACAAATGTTTGTTTGAGTTATGACTAATGGATGTCTTTATCTCTCTCATGACAGCCGCTGCACATCCCCGAGCAAAGGTTTTACTGAAAGAACGAGCTTGGTGTTTGTCCAAGCCACGTCTTTAACACAATGGAGTCTCTTTTATCTGATACATACATATTTGATCAGTCATGTAGTTTCTATCTGACCCTCTGCACATCCTCTTCCTTTAGCTGAGTTCAAATTCTTCACCTGCCTCACTAATGCAGCTATTGAGTCATGTCCAAGTGCGCTGTCACGTCAAGGGGAAAGCAGCTACGATCTTTCTTTACACTGGTTTTGGTAACGACTTCTCTGGACCTTGCCATCTTGAATCGCTGCAACGGAGTCTCGTTTCCACCCTTACATACGCGAAAGGTGGAGACTTAGATGCTATTGAGCCAGATTCACAGCCCTAGCCACCACCGGAGCAGGGTCAACGTGAGCATCAATCTCAGACCCAGACTCAGCCGCGACCACAGCAACAGTCCCAAGACTGACCGCACTTCTGAAGGAATTGATGATGATACCTTTCTTCCAATTGATGATATTTCCAATCCGAGCTCGTCAGCTGCCCCATCCACAAACTTGAACGACGCCGCAGGGACAAGCTCGAGACGGTTGATAAAGAGGGCCAAGCTAGCGCTCGTGGAGGATATGACGGAAGGCTCCTTAGCATCTTTTGAAGATGAACCGGAATCGCTTCATTTCCCATCGCTATCAGCCCAACACCAGAAACGTGATGTAGATTGACCTACTTAAGACAATCTTGACTGAAGAAGAGGAGAACTTGGACACCAAACCTAGCATAATGATCGTTTATATTGCCGCAAGCCCATACGCCGATCCCGAGAATTAGGGCGATCATTTTGCGGTGAATGTCTACCCCAGCGGACAAAGAACGTGCAGTGAGGCAATTGAGCCATTCGATGCCAAGCGTTAGGAGAGCATAGAGAAATGGCTAGGAACAGGACTCTGCACGTGCTCTGGTGCCAAAGAATTCCCAAAGAAAAAAGGGCAAAGAACGAGAAGAGGCTGAGAGCCAATGAATAAAGACTTGGTCATCGTATACCAGATGATTCTACCATGATCTTTGCAAGAGTGATAAGACGGATCAACTTAGCTGTCCGCTCCTGGGCCGATGTGGCGATGGAAAAGGCACAAGGTCATATTCGTGATCTTGTAGCTACAGACGAGCAGAAAAGGATGATACTTGTCCTGCCCGTGGACTCCAGCGTCTGGCAGCTGGAAGCAAGGCTCACTGCAGTTCTTAACCTACTTGACGAAGCCTGCTACTAACACAGTGGCTCGGGCGAAGTGTACGCTCCTCGACATGAGGCAACAAGCGCTCTGGCTAAGGTACCCGACGTAGGGGCGCTCGATGCAATGACAAAAGACGCTCCTTTCAACTATGCTTACCGACCCACGACCTGCTTTGGCCACGGCAAGTGTCATCTTGCGGACCAAGAGACCACTATTTTCAAGGGTACGTTCAGCTGTGCCGCACTTCACGTTCGTGAGTTGGCTCAGACAGACAGGGAAGCAGGAAAGCTCGTCCGGTGCACAAAGGGGGCTGAGATGCTAACATATCCCCTTCATACAGAGACCCCTGGGGACGATGAGCTTCCCTTACCATTGCCCAGACGCGATTCGCTCCGCCAGGAAAACGTCGGTACTCTGCAGAGCTGGGGAGAGGTTCGAGCTTTGATGGCCGGCAACAAAGTGGATGAAGAAAATACTGTCTTCACCAGTCTATGCGATAAGTCCTCTTTGATAGATAGTCTCGTATAGAAGTCGAAGACCGAACATCAATTCAAGTGGCTTGAGAGAAGGGAAAAGCCAAGGTCGAAGAACACAAGTAATCCTGTCTCTTCTGGCACTAGAGTCTTCTAGCCAAACATCCCGCTCATTTTGGATCCCTCAAAGTTGGTGTGAGATTTGACATAAGAATATCTGAAGATGGCTAAATGGTCGGTTCTTTATCAATGAAGTGTCACGTTGGACGAGTGCGGCGTTTTTTTACAGCGAGCTGTACCCCTGGCCGCATGATCAAATGTGCGAAGCTATGGGGAAAGCATTTGCGAGGGAATTTGGAAAGGCTGGTGGTGAGGAGCAGGGAGAGGTGCAGAGGTACGAGAGGGGGTTCTGAGGAGATTGGAGAGAGGAGAGTGCTTATATTGAGAAAGGGAAGAAGAATTTAGGACGACGCAAGTCAAGCCACGCCAAGTCAGTCAGCTCGTAACTGGGCTATGCCTGAGAATTCAGTTATGTTTCTTAGACCATCACATCAATGAAGAGCGATCACTAAATGAAGTCTTTAGGCAGGTATAATGATACAAAGGTGTAAGGAACAAACCCCAACGCTGAGGTCAGTATTTCACAAACAGGCTTCTCCATAGCAGTAAATAACCAGACGCGGAGTCGAGGCTCCCGAGTTTCTGTGTTCCATAGTTCCGATTCTCAGGAAATAACAGGCTGAAAGCCAATACTGTTGATGGTCGCCCCGAACCTTGGAACTGCGAGACTCGGAGTTACGGCTTCCAGAATCCAAACATACTTCTCGTTTTCATAAAATAACCCTCTTTATCTTTTGCCTTGAGATATAAGACCCCATTATCGACTGCAATAATACCGGCACTCAAGCCAGGATCTTGAGGTCCATCTGTAGACGTATGTCCTGGACCTTGACTACGGTTGTTGACCCAGGGAGCTGGGTCTATAATAAAATGTATCGTATGACACATGAGATCAGCCTCACAGTGTTGTCCTCGACGGGAAGGTCTTCTTGCAGGACTTTGTCCACGTAACCGACAGACAAGTCGGGAGTGCCTCCAGGGAGTTTACTGGAAGGACTGCTTGAGTTGAGTTAAGAAGAGACTGAGTTAACAAATTCCTTATGGTCTGTACTTCATCTCAGTCTCTTGCCAAGAGGGGTACCTTGATTACTGGAACTTGTAGGTATAGCATCTTGAATATCATCCACATCAGTCACGCTCTTGGTCTCTTGACAGCTCCCAACGCTGCCCAGACTTGCGCCATACTCATGGACTAGGTGGTGTTCACATTAGTGTATAAAGTCCAGACCAGGTCCTTAAATGAAGTTCTCTATTGGATTCTTCCTGGAGGTGTGTGATCTGTTGAGTCTCGTATGCTGGGAGCAACGTGCGCCGTGTTGATGAGACAATGATATGACATGCTAAAAGCTGCCGCAGGCCCTAGCTGCTGGCCCGGGTCTGAAGATTAGAGATGGAGAAGGAAATGTTTAATGGATCGGATTGAAGGTCTGACTTACAGGCGGCTGACTTTGGCTAGGCCCACTTGGGTAAGTCGGCGGAAGAAGAAAGATCTGCTTGATGTCGCGTTATGGCGTCGCGTAAACAACAACACCACAACATGTCCCAAGTCATCGATGGACCAACAGACACCGAGAACAGAGTCTCTGCACAGACTGAGCATCGATAACCTGTGGTTCGCCGTGCATCCTTTATTTTGGACTCCACAGCAACTTGGTCTCCTGCACTGCCACTTCCAGCACCTCGACTCTGCGGCCTCTGCACCTCCCTCACAGCCTCCCTACGACGACCCAGACCTTGCACTACATTCCCGGACGCTATCCAAGAACCGCCCTCCGTCGGCCATCTGCTCGGTGACCGCGGCAGCCTGTTGCAAAAGGTTACCGGGTCACCTTGCTTCCTCTACGCTCGCCGCCGTGTGCATTTGCTAAACTGCCAGGTCTTCTAGACGATAACCGCAGACCATGCTCAACAGCGTCCGATTATCGGATACTATCACTACAATAACCTCATTCTGGAGCGGAAGCAGGCCCTGGCCCCCAGATTGTATCCTGTTACCGGTCGCTGCAACTCTCCTGTGTTGAGGATCTATTAGCGTGAATTGCGTTATGTCACTCCTGCTCTATGGTTTGAGGATCTGCACTTGGTCTGCGTACTACTAGCCCTAGCTTAACTCCAACGACAAAGGCGCCAGTCACCTTAGCCAGGAACCCTTGATGTATATCGATCCCGCCCCAGTCTCTTGTCTCTCCTTGATAACAGTCAGTTCTGTAGGCACGGTTACTCGTAACAAACAAGTCTGATACAATAAACGCGCGCGCTTTCCAAACCGATGTCCCGTATCTATTCCTCCAGGCACTGAACCATCCGACACTGGATAAGGACCAGGTTATGTGGCCGACGATACAGCACATTCGAGTCCCCTTCGAACCATATTCGAGCTTCGCCGAACGGATCACAATGCAGTTGGTTGGCGACAAGCATAAATTGCCTGCCGTCAAACCCTGGGTTACGGCGAAGGAACAAGGAGCGGAGCGCAAGCGTGATAGATTAGATACTACCAGACCACGAAACACCATAAAGACCTGGCTCTCAATCCAGCCTGTAACAATGTCGACGGCCAATGGCTGATGATGATGATACATATCGCCTCAACGTGAAGACTCTTATCCTGCACCGTCGTGGTGATTCGCATCCCAGCTTGGGGAGTCCAACATCCACCAACAATCCCGTCGCGAGTGCCCACGCGAGCTATAAATGCATTGAGGCCACTCAGCGCAAGTTGACCCCAGGGCTTGATGGCAGGTAGCTGACCATACATCTACCATCAAACCGCGCCGCCCGTTATGCTGCGATGCCTTGTTCTCTTTCCCGCCGTCACTGATTGTAATTATGATACGCTGATACCTGACTCCTACGAGATACCCTCCAGGCGCTCTCGCAGCAACGATCTACATAGACGGTCAATGTCGCATCATCCGCCCCGATGTATCCAAAAGCCGGATTCCATAAGCGATACAGGGCCTAAAATCACGGCCTCATCCTTCCAGATTATGTCTACGATACTGACCAGGGAGCTGACCTAGTATACCAGCTTATTCATGTCCATCCTCTAAGATGTATCTCACTAACAGACACTGAAACAATGCTATGAGGTGCCAGTCAGTCTACTGATAGTATTGCCTAACTGGGCGTGCTGTAGTAAGTGCTGAAGTGTGTTGCAGTGGCTGATAGTTTATATCATGATATAGAACTTGGTTACTTGGTGGTTGAAGAAGTGGAATATGATTATATTGTGCAGATACGTCAACATCACAGTCGTGTGATAAAGAGGTGAATTACTTTAGATACGTTAGACGCATGCTTAACAAATACCACTAAGCCCCAAACTAGACGCCCAACCTACAGATTGGCTTCAAAGACATTAATCTCGGTCTCGTTAGAGAAGATTTTACCTCCAGCATCCGAGGTAGCTTTGAGCATGTGCGGGTAGTCGACTATGAAGAACCCCCTATCGGTCGTCAAGTTCGCCCAGCAACCAGTAAACGATTTCGCACTGGTCCAGGTTATTTTCTAATCAAAACTTCTTTCAACGGTCAGGAGACTGTTCATTGGCCTTGCCGGTCTTTAGCAGAGCAGATTCTTGAAGGTTGTTTAGGTGGGCGTGAACTTGATAACGAATACCCTGAATTCACCTAAGTTATCCTCAACTTAACAAAGGCTATCTCAAGATTCCTTGAGCTATCATTTTCATAATCTGTAAGGTGGGGACGTGATTGGGCTGATGAGTTGAATTAATGAGCCAATGGCTTGGTATAACAGTGTCGTGCGCGTTTTGGTGTGATTGAAAACCAGACCCGATCGGGTCAAGGCCAATAGTACGAGGCGCTGTCTCTGATAATGATAGTTAAACGTGATCAAGGTCCGCCATCAATGCTCTTGTCATCTTTAAGCCTGTAGCACCTGACTGAAAGTTTCCCAATAAGTTCTATGGGATTGCTTAGTCTTTGACTATATTTAGTATGAGCTGCCTTAAAAGCTCGATTAATACAGCCGTGGCTCAGACGAAGAGAGAAGTCTCTGGTTCAGACACAGCAACAGTTTGGAAAGGCCATATATAAATGCAACTGGCCTCCGCTAGCTGCTATAGTGTCCCGTACCGCTTGGCATGGTCTCGTGCCAGTGGAATTCTAGTGTCAGCTAAGGGGATTTACCATCTCACATTGAGCGAAGTAATTGCGCAAAGATATATATCTTAGGCATTCCTAACTCCAGTGATTTGGATATCCTGAACTATCTTGGACAGTTTTCCGTTCTGAAGCTTGAAGTATTACCATGAGTTCGGCATCGCTTGTGTCATCAATTGGTCATATATCAGCGACTCCTGACATTGAGCCAGCTTGTGAACTTGCCACCATTGTGTTAAACCTAAAGTGTATTTTCTAACCTT
>JABSTL010001863.1:0-16800 GCA_013759095.1 Fusarium sp. NRRL 29148 | reverse complement strand
TGAATACGGAGAATTTTTTTAATTTTTTTTTTAAATTAATCCGTTGAGTGATAATCCTCTTACGAATGTGATTCCTCCTTTAAAATGGTTGACGAAGCTCCTTTTCCTCTTTGTATTCCGCACAAGTCTCGTCGCTTTGACTCAAAAATGAGAGTCGAGGCCGCGTAATGGTTCTGTATGGGGACATCAGATCCCCCTCATCCCCCTCAAGTGATGGGCAATTAATTTGCATAAAAATCGCGCTTTTCTTTATTTCTGATTGACTTGAAAAGGAGCCGAGTGACGAGGTCATTGTAAGAATGAATGTGAAGGAGGGAGTGGAAGATTCTCTCTGCCTTTTAAACATTGTCGGTTAATGAGGCAGTGCATCAACCTTGCACGTCCACTCTAATAAAGCCGCCGATGGGACATAGCTTATTCAACGGTTGAATGACATGGCACCAACACTATAATATAAGGAGTGTAGTGATGTTCTATTCATTTTAAGCTTGTACATAGACTTAAGAGTTACGATAGACTCATCTGCCCTTGTTGAGATACAGTCCACTTTTATCCTTGCCGAAACCGCCCATAGTGCCCCTGAAGCATTTCCTTGTAAGGACATGCACACACTATCTCGATCTATGCTTCTGTTCAGTGTTTGAAACGTCAGTGTAATGGGCTTCTGGTCAAAGGTAGTGACTCTCATGTTTCTATTAAGCCTTTTTCTTAAATCATAATGTTCGTTAAGATGCGGATCAAGTGTTCATAAATGGTTGGAACACGATCTATAAGGGCTAACTCTTGCCCAAACTGCAGGTTCTTCAATGTTACTAATTACTCAAGAATCTCCCAGCTAGGGGTCTCCGGAGAAACGCAGTTCGTGTAAAAATTCTATAAAGAGGTTAGAGGGTGGCCTGTTGCGTAGATGAGAGAATTACACAAAGAGCGTCGGATGACCTGGCTTTGGAAACACCATTTATACAAAGAATCAACAAAGTGACTCTACTAGCAACTGACTAAATCTTTATAGAGTAGAGGAATGTATAGGGTATCGGAGAGTCGAATGGCTTTGGCACCTATAGGTTGAGATGGTAACACCTCTTCAACTATGACCAGATCACGCATCTGACGGTGACCTGATCATTTGGCTTGGCAAGAAGATCCTCAGCAACATTTGTACTAATGATAGACCCTGGATCAGTGATTTCTCTCTCAATAGTACAGAGATATCTACTGTTATTCTTTCATTACCACTACTAGAGTCTCTCAGTTTACCTGGTGCCAACACGGGACTCATCTATGAATCCCAACAGCTCATCTAATTCGCCAGAAAGAATCTGTCTCATGTAAGTCCGATGCTACCGTTGGCCTAATAAACTAGAGATGGCACTGACGTGGAGAGGCACTCTAGAGTGTTCGGCAGTTACAGGCTGACGCAGACTGAGTCCACCATCTGGCATCGGCAAGCCTGAACAAGAACAACACAATGACTACTAGATAAGTCAAGTTTCAACTGCTCCGTGAATTCTTGGTATCCTCGGCTCTCTCATGTGTATCTAGTTTTAGATCTGGTCTTTAAATTTTGATTTTATGGCCTCCGGGTCTTTCTTATATTGTTCAGGGTAGCAGAGATGGCGTTGAAGCGAAATCGTCTGGAGGAGCGCGCCCCTAAGAGCAAGATGATTTCCCGCTTATACGCGAGATATGACTTTTACCTGAGAGATACTTTTCTTGCATATTCTGTAGTACATGACATATATAAATATGTGCTGTGTATTACCAAAGCGATTCAATGGTCTTCAGCATTCGATTATGTCCTGTGATTTGTTCACGGACATCCACATCGCGGCCACCTGTTATTTGCGGACAAGCTCGGACTGATCAAGTTTAAGTGAAATATCTGAAGCACTGCTCGAGAGGATGAAAGCTAAGAAGAACGAATACCGCAATGAACATTCTGTGCTTTGTTGATATATACGAGGCTTCTGGATCCTTGTTTGCGACCAGCAACTGTTGCTTCGTTTGAAGTTGGGTTCTCGGCCGCCTTACGGCTTCTCAGAGCAGCAGGCTTTCCGGCCAAGCTTATAGACATTTTACAGTCCTAAGCTCCTTATGAATCTTGGCCACGGGTATTGGGAAGGTTGGGTTTGATTTTATGAGTGAAACAGTGACAGTTGACTCGTACGGGTTTGCAATGCCTCAATACTCAAGAGTGTTGATGGTTAACTTCTATTGATCTTGTTCAGGACAGGCGCAAAGATAATAATGATTCACTTACTGTTTGATAGATGTTGCAATGTTCGTCAATGGTCAAGAATATCAATGTGTGGGTTGGGGGCTTTTCGTTTGTGGGCTACTTCTATTGACACTGCAGTGCCAGTGTGATTCACCTCACTATCAGTGTATCTTTTTCTACCTCCGAGAAAGGTATTTAAACTTCACTTCCCCTTCATAATATTTCATTCCTGCACGAGAGCCTATATCTCGACCGTTGGTCAGTTTTCTTGCTTTTCATCCTTTGCAAGGCACCTTTGTCAGTAACTAACCTCGGTCTAGTCTCGTGATACAACAGCTTCTGGAGCTCCGAGAATATTTCAAGATGGCAGAGGCCATGCTTGCTCAGCAAGTCTCGGTCATGTTCGCCGAACACGCTGAACTTCGAAAAACCGACGCGGCACAAAAGAAAGAGATAGAGAACCTCGAAGCTCAACGCGACTTCTACGCCGGCGAAGCAGAAATGCTCAGAGACCTTCGCCTTCTCTACGAAGCCAAGCTCGAGCAAAAGGATTCTGAGATTTTGAGCCTGCATGTCCTCCTTGACAAAGTGAGGGTCGATGCCGATATCTGTAGGGACGATCTGAGCGAGTTGCGCAAGCAGCTCAAGGACCTGCAAGCCAAATATGAGACAAGCCAGAAACAACTTTGCGCTGGCGAGGCAAAGTTCACCCGTCGCAGTTTCCAAGTCTCCAATCTGATTTGCGCCCTGCGTCGCAAGATTTCTACCAACCGCGTCTCCCTCGTGGCTCTTCGTGCTGCGTACAAGGTCATTCCAAGCTTGGAGCAGAAAGCTCGGTGTATGAGGATTCTTTCTATGGCGAGGAAACTTCCACACAAGACTGGCATTGAGAAGGAGATGAAGGAGTGCCTTGCGGACGCTGGACTCTTGGTCTCTTTTAACAAGAATGGTACCATGGTGCTGACACGATCTGTGCCGGTTGTCAAAGTACCCACTAATGGTTATAAAGAGTTTGAGGAAAGTATCACAATCGTCGAGAAAGATGCTGCGATGATGGACGACAAGGCTTCCTATCAGAATGCCCAACAGAATACCAAGAAAGATGAAGACGTTCAGATGTCTGTTTAAACGTCAACAAACTCTACTACACTACTATCCTGTGCTTGCTACGATGGGTTTGGGAGTATCTGGACGTCAGCATAACCAGCTTCTGCTTACAATGATCAGTCATTTGAGTTGAGGAATTGGAATTTTCGTAACAAATGAGTCATGCTTGTTCGTTTGGAACATGATTGGGGTTCACCTGTACCAAGTTGCTACACAAAACACTGGGTTCTGGTTGGTGTTTCTTTGCTAGGTTATTGCTTAACTATACTCTCAATAAACTAGTCGCCCAAACAATATAAGTCGAGAGTGAATGTGCTATATTCAGACAAGTTATCTCGAGTTCCTCATGATCTACTCTCTTCTCACTAGTCATCGCTAGAATACGTGTCGATGTTAGACTTGTTCTGTGAGACCCTAGATAAATATCCCTCATTGTGTCTTACATCTGATGTATGTAATAATGTTGAGGTGGCCTTGGAGCGTAACTGGCGCTCTAAACTTAAATAAATATTCAGTTCTTAGTTCTCGTTCCAAATTTCACGACTAGTTTCTGCATTGCTTTTCAGACGGCAAAGGTGGGCAATGCAAACGTTCGCTCTATTCTATCGTAAATCTTAGACAAGACTGTTTTTTCATCTATATATTGGCGTTGGGGCATGCTAGAAACAGTAGATTATCCATTAAAACGCCTCATATTGCACTGTTTGACACGCAACTGCCATCCCAGTGAGCCTTGTTTACATGAAACGACTACATACAACTTCCCGTCGTCAAGTGATAGACAAGCCAAGCACAACATACAATATTCTCAAACAGTAGGCAGCTGTTTTTATTCCAAAACTTTCCCCTCATTCAACTATGTCATAGGTGGAAGATGTTTCTGGAGTTGACTTTCTCTAGTCTCCTTACTTTTGCTGTTGCTATCCGACGCTTTCTCCGTTTACCCCAGCAACCTTGGAAGTTCAGTCTCTGAATGCAAGCCACCGCGATCACCAAATTCTCCCTCTAGAGCCATAAGCTTTTCCAAATGATGTTAATCATTTCAGAGCTTTCCCTGAGCCTGTTGGCACAAATGTCTACGCTGTTCAGTAAAACACTGCTAGGCATTGAGAGTGGATAAGAAGGTGAATATCATTCTCCTACCTCTCGGGTGCATACAGGTAGTAACTACGGCACCATGCATAAGCCTTTCTGAATTTGAGCTTGATTCTGCGTCTGCATTAGTATTCCAAGTAATTCGTCTTTGATTATGTGATGAGTCTATTGTGAGTGGTAAGTGCAAGGACGCAGAAGGCATCCTGCTTCCCCATTTATACTCATCTAGTATCTCGTTCTTTTTTATGTCATATCTTGGGCTAGAACTCTCCCCCTCATCATTGAGATACTGTTTAAAATTCATCGATATATTTTCAAACCAAGATGGTCGAATCTTCATACGCTACCACCCCTCAGCTCTCTCGGTTCGAGAATCTCCCCCCAGAACTGACAAACACGATTATCGACTTACTACCCCCAGACTCTCTTGCCTCTATCCGCCTCTGCTGGCCTCGTCTCGATGGAGTAATTCTGTCTCGTCAGTTCAAAACAATCCGTGTTACATTCGCTGAAAGGGATATCGAGAGACTGCAGGCGGTTTCGTCGACTTATCCTTACTATGTCCAAGAACTTGTCTTTACCACGGCCCAAAGTCGTGACACGCACAGCGACAGATTTGGGCAAGTCTTTACGGGCGGCAAATACCAGAAGTACATTAAAGACTACCGACGCAGGTTCTTGGCTTGTTTCGATTCTCTGCCCAACCTGCACACTTTCACATCTGAGCTGGGTCCTATCAGTGGAACTGCCACATAACAACATATCTACGGGCTTGTGTATGCCATATTTCCCGCTCTATGCCATTCTTCGTCTCGAATTACAACTCTTAGATGCCAGGACCCCTTGGACTATATGCGTTGGTTTTTGTCCAAGGTCAGGGCAACTCGGGGCCCTCCTGGAGGGATGATCAAGGTTATTCCGAGGATATGCACCAGGGACATTTGCACTTGCTGGCAAAGCAGTCCCCAGCTTTCAAGGCTTAGCTCGTGTATCGCCCCGCCGTCTGGCAGGGAGATCGATTGGATATATCCCAGGATCCCCTGGGAGTGGAGGACTGCCTTGCGAGGACTCACGACCCTTGATCTGCAGAATGACACGGCTGGCGGTAGCTGGAATTGCTTTGAACAACTCGGTGATAGACTTGTTTACTTCCTTGAGGGGGCTGTCAACCTGCAAGAGTTGTCAGTCAGATGGAGACGGACTGATCAAATTGGATCTGCCGGCCGTCCTCTTATTCACTCCGGTTGGCAGTTGGAGTATTTTTTCCGCGGAAGATGGAAAAGTCTCAAAACCATCAAGCTTATCTTCATCCAATTCACATTCTCCGCCAACCCATTCAAGACCTTCATTCGACGCCATTCATTAACTCTACGACACATCACGCTTCACAACTGTCGCAGCGACCCAGAAGTTATTCACGTTATCAGGTTTGCTGCTTCGTGCCCTGATGTCCATCTTCATCGGTTCGCTGTCTTTCCAGCGCATGAGAGCCACCCAAGGGTTGAACTCCTGGATGAGTCATATCCAGCTGGGGGGCAAGTAGTTGTCGAGAAACCTCGCATTGTTCCAGAGAGTACGGTACTCGGTTTCATCAACAGCAAGGACCCTCAGCACCTCGACCCGTTTGCAGCGTGGAAACCCCTCGAGTATGAGTATTGGGGAACTGTCGAGCAGAAGGCTGAGTCGACTTCAGTGAAATGGCCTCAGAATAATGGGATGGCCGTAAAGTGCAAGCAGTGCAGTGACTAGTCTGGGAATAGCTTATAGTGCATGTGGCAGAGTTCATCTCGAGATCGCTTGGGGTCACTGTGAGTCACCAGTTATATGGAGCTGGAAAAGAAGGCGATATATCAGTTACTTTAACTGATGTTCATAGTTTCAGTAAAGTAAAGCGACACATTTTGATTCAAATAACATATTACGCTATTGACGTAACTCCAGCCGCATCCAACGCCAATTTCTAATCGTTATTTCATGGCCGTTTGGCCTGGCATTTATCTGATTTAATAGGAACGCAGTGCCTCGTGAGTATCGTGCCAGGCCGTTACTGGTCCTGTGCAACTCCGGCGCTAGCAGCACTCTCTCCAACCTTGAGTTCCTCCTCGGGTACACCAACACCGACACTGGCTACACTAGCAATACTCTGTGTCGTCATGCCTCTTTCCCGCTCACCGCCTGGTCTAATGGGCAATCCCTCTCGAGGGCCTGCTATGCTGGCTCCTCCAACAGGGGTAACGCTCACGCTGGCACTGGTGCTTGCGCTTCCACTTCTGGGGCGGCCTGCATCACTGGCTCTTCGTTGGCGGACCTGCCTCTCTAATTCTCTAATCTTTCGCTTGAGAACATCGTTCTCTTTCTTGGCAGTCTCAAGTTCACTTCTAAAATATGCTGTCTCTTCGTAACGCATGGTGGCAGGCATTAAACCGGGGCTTAATTGCTCGCTCACACTTCCAGGGGTTGCACCAACTGAGCTCGGTGGGATCGACGTAGGTGGGGGGATTCTCTGATGCTGGAAGTAGTTGGACGGATCCAGGCTACTGTGCTGCGGTCCGGGAGAATTTGTCAGGCTCCTTCGAGATGCGGTACTATCCTGCCGTGAGAGAGGGGTAGCCTGGGATGGACGGGGGGCATGGATTCGTGCTTCGTAGGACGATGACAACTGCTGATTTCCAAAGTTCTGCGATGTGGTCGATGATGTTCGATGATGTCGAGCCGTGGGAATTGAGAAACCTGCGCCCGAGAGGAGAGACTGCTCGGGTACATCGTGAGTTGAGTTGCCGGCAGAGGTAGAGGAGGTGTTGGAAACGACGGAGGCGTTCTGGGCAGCTCGGAGGAGTGAAAGCTCGCGGGTCAAACGGTTGACCTAAAGATGTTAGATATAGCTACCAAATCGAGGTTGACATCTTGTACTCACCACAGCCTCTTGCTCTTTTTCAAGCTGGAGGTGAAGCTCGGCGGCGGTCAACGGACGAGGATGTCTTATCGGCCCAGGTCCCGGACCAACACCAGGCTCAGCTACAACATTTGGTGGAGCGTTATAAGTCGGTTGCGAAGCATTTAACACTGGTGATGGAAGAGAAGGCGAATGCGACGGGTTCACCGTATTCTGGTTGGAAGGGAGAATGTTGAGAGATGGCGAAGCTGGGGCTGGCGGAGTAGCCATCTGTGTCGAAGACTGGCGCCGAGAGGCCGCAAGAGTATGTGGAGAGGGGGGGACTGAGTTTAAATCAGGCATGCCGGTCATGAGGTCCGTATTTGCTACGGAAAGTTGATCGTTTCTAAGTAAGCCTGGTGGAAAGGTAAAAGTAACGCGTAGTTGAATGTTGAGGTGAAGCTCTGGCGCGTTGTGCATGACTGGCTGTCACCGTCACCGACGGAGCGAGCGGGGTCCAGCGGGCCGGTCACTAGCATGGACCCCTTGGCACCGGTGTGGTGGACGCTAAAACACTGAATGCCCCCCTACAAGTCCTTGAAAGATCCCGACTGGCTGCGATGGCGGGGTCTTGAAACTGAGACGGGAGTGTTTGGTGAATGGACGTTGCCTACCCTGGAAAAGATAATAACACGGGCTGTCAGACTCCATCGCTCAAGTTCTTCTAAACTGATGGTAGCAGTTGGCCTGGCTACTGAACCAGTTTCGTTGGATCAAATAATTGCCCATCGTGTTGTTGGTGAGTTAGGGAAACACTGTTTTCAAATGGCCCTTCAGTGAGGCTAGAAGCGTTGTTGCTGTAAGCTTGAAGCTTGGTGTAACGAGCTTCCATGGGTGGGCAACTGAACCATGAGTTAACATACGCAGTGAAAGGAACAAATAAAGAATGACCGGACTGATGGATGATTATCAACCTCTCAGTGATCCTTATCAATATTTGCCACCATTAATTAACCTCACAGTAAGCATGATAAACTCCAGAAACTCCCAATACAAGAAAGTGGGGAGCTTCAAATCACCGACAAGCTCTGACAGCTTCACACCTACTGAGAACAACTTATCAGCAGCTTCTCACTGTTCCTGAATCAAAGCCACAAAAGGCCCGTACATTGACCCTCTTTCTCTAAATCATTGGCTAGCATCGTTACTCCATCAAAAAAATACCATCTCGATCTCCCTCCTGCCCATGATGTAATCCCCCTATGACGGCATAGAATCCCACCCTCGACGTCAACTTGCAATCATTGCTTTCCACCTCCCGTACTTAACCTCTCACCCTTCCTCATCTGAGACCATTCCACATTCAAACAAACTCTTCAACAATAACTAAATCCCGAACCTCTTCACATACCAAAAATCACAACAATCATGCCTGAGGGACGTCAATCACCAGCTCCTGAGCAGCAGAGCGGCCGCCAGCAGCAGGATCCTCCTGCCTCTGGTCACGGAATCAACAAGACTGATGACAAGGACCCCAAGAGCCAGCTTGAGGCAAGAAACCCGCCAATTCTAGTTTCGAACATGATGTTAACTATCTGCAGAACCTCTCATCGAACCCCAAGGGTATCACCGACGATATTGTGGATGAGAAATTCTCCAAGACCGAGAAGAAATAGTCAGTTATACCAAAAGAAAAGTCCTGATGAGGCAGTCTTAACATGGGAACAGAACAAATGATGTCACGATGGTTATGAATTGAAAGACAAGGGAATGCATAGAACTAATAAACCACGACTGAAATAGTCGCTTCATTTGTAACAGTGCCCACATCTCAACTGTGACATGTCTGTAAATTTATTTCATTTATAACTGACGTACGAATGGACCTGTAACAACATATTTAATTATATGCCAAGAGATAGTCATTTTCACATGCTACGATTCTCTAGCTGTAAGCTTTTGTCTTATTTGCAGAACCGATAATCACGACTGAATGTGGTTGGCAGAATTCATCTCGAACTTGATTGTGACATGCGTAAAAGTCGTAACAATTCATTAACTACCAGGCTACAACAAGCCATTACATGAATGTTTCATCAGAGCTCAAGAAATACCTCATTACTTCCTCATTACTTCACGTCTCTCCAAGTTCGATAGCTTAGTGCTTCTCACCACCCTCAGGAGCGCTCACATTGGGAACGTTGTCGGCAGAGGCGGCAGGAACTGATGTTCCAAGACTGCCCTGACCAGCCTCGGGGGCGGCGGTACCGGAGGCCTTCTCCTTGCCGAAGACCTTCTCGAGACCAGCAGCCTTGTAGGCGCTTCCACCGTGCTCCTCCTTCTTGAGATCAGCAAGGCGACGAGCCTCGGCGTGCACCTCTTGCACTTGTCGGCTGCCCTCGGTGTAGAACTCGGCGATTTTCTTGCCGGTGGGTGTGTTGGAGGCCTTCTCAAAGTAAGAGCTGAGGCCGAGCCAGAGGCTGTTGGCGCGCTGGGTGATACCATAGCTCTCATCGGTGGCCTTGGCTCGGTCGGTAGCGTGGTACTTCTGGTCGAGACCCTGGAGGGTAGAGAAGAAGCGGTTGGAGACGTTGTGAGCGGCATCGAGGTCGAGGGCACGCTGGATGGCGGCGTCGCCTACGACATAACCGTGGGCAAGGTACTCAGCCAGGATGCGGGCGCGGGGCTTTTCCTCTTGAGTGATCTCATCGGAGTCGCGGTCAGCGTTCTTGGTGGCTTGGTGGACATCGTCTTCGCCATCAGCGCCAGCGCTGGTGACCTCAAGATGGTTAGGACCGAGTTGGGTGTTGTTGAGGAGAAGAGCAGTCTTCTTGGCAGTCTCCTTCTCGAAGATAACCTCAGCGGACTTGGTCTCGCCTTCTTGGTTGACCTTGAGATCAGCGATCTTACCACTGGAGGACGTTAGCTGTGAAGCACGAAAAGTGAAGGCGAGAAAGAGCTTACCAGAAGCTGAAGAAGTCCTTGATCTCGCTGTCGCTAGTGGACGAAGCGATGTTCTTGACGTTGATAGTAGAGTTGGCAGACATGATGAATATGTGGTTGTGCGTGTTTGTGGTTTGGTGTGTTTAATAAGGGGTATCAAGCTTGTTGTGTTGAAAGTTGAAGGTAGCAAAGGGCAAGCAAGTGTTTTTAAAGAGTCAAGGCAAATAAAGAGCAGGAATGACGACACCGTGATAGATCGTGACGAGGCAACGAGGCAGTGGCAGTGTGAGCAGGAGCTTGTGTGGAGGCGGCTCCCTCATTCCCATTCTCATTCCCATTCCCTCGAGCTCAGACGCTTAACTCACTGCGGGGCAGAGAGTGACGTCATCGACGCGAGCCATGTGTGATGGCATGATGGACTTGATGAGAACTACATGACCTCACACAAAGTATAGGTGGTGCAACAAGTATATTCTAGCAGCATCATGAATTGTTAAGACTGATCTCTTGGAGGGAACAGACTAGAAGCGGGCTGTCAATGGTTGCCCTTGCGTCGTCTCCTGTGGCGAGGTGATGAGACACTTCTTAGACCAAATCAAGTTGCAGAAGAATGATTTGCTTTCCTTCTTTCACATGTGAAGGACCCCTTCTTTTTTTCTTTTCTTTTCTTGATCTGATCGTCTTTGCATATGATCATCGAGGCTTATTCGTTCGTTACCCTCTCAACCTTATGCTCATAAGTCATGTAAATAACACCACGAGATTTACTGTCTACGCGTCTTGATACGCGTCATGGAAAATTAAATATCACAAGGTGGCCTTCATTCTGAGGCGTTTACCTCTGTTCCTGCTTTTGGAACTTGTAACTGTGTCATTCGGAGACGCTTCATGTGTTGGGTTTAGCATCATTAATCTGGGCGCTAACACTCTCTCTGTACAGTAGTTCCCGTTCGGTGGGTTAGGTACCGTGAGTTGCTAATTTAATCTCCCCTTGGCGTATCAAAATGCTCAAGACAACTGACGTGTGATAAGACATCCATGGATGAATACACGGATACATAGTATTTATCGACTATCATACTCTATTAAAGTCAACTTGCACCATTGAATTCAATTGCCTTTGCCGAATCATCTGCTCTTCAACACCGCCTTTGCTAGATTTTAACGCCAACTCATCCGTCTCCATCGCATCGCATCAACCCCTGTCCATCAAGCGCTGATGGATTTTTCCAATGCGACTTCAATTTCCGTCCTCATCAATTTGCAACAATCCTCGTTTGCGAACCTCAACTTAATGGTTCGTTCGCAGGGGAAAAACTCATGCTATTATCATGCCATGACATCTATTCCACTATGGCCAGCATTGCCTGGCATCATATATACCAACAACCTCATTATCACGCGACAACACCTCCTGTGATGCCTCGCCACTCTCTTTTAAACGCTTCCTCATATGGCAAAGTTGCTCCTTCAGCCCACTCTCCCGCTTCGTTAGACAAGCGTTGGGGGTCACACGCCAACTTGGCGATCGCTTCCATTGACAAGGGTCGTCATCATCCTTGCTCAGACGAAAAGACAGACTCGTTCCCATCTGCTCAAGTGAGCAGAACGAAGGAGCAGTCTCAAAGAACCAGGAGAAACTCGATGTTCTCGTGGCGCTTCACTAAACAGCCAACGTTGCAGCTAATGTTGCAGTCATATTCGTATATCTCACTGCATTAAAGTATTGATTACGGGCTTTTCATGGCGCCTCTCTCGTATTTAAACAGGATCCTTCACGGGCTTCCAGGCGGTCAAAGCGGTTCTCGCCTCCCCCAGACCGCATTGATTGAAATTTGCAACCCTAGCCCAGTCACTATCAACTTCTAACCTTGAAAGGAGCACACTATAGGCAATTGTTTCGCGCCAAGGAAACAAACTAAAAAGAACCCATATTCCCAGTTTTGTTACCCTCGCCCTCACCTCTGTTGGTGATTTCACCGCTCTCGTGCTCACCTTTTCACTCTTTCAAATATCGGCCGATTTCGCCTAGAGGAGGAGCGTAGTTTACGGATATCGCTTAAAAGTTCTTGATTTCGCAGGTTGGGAAAACTAAAGGTAATTCAATTCTTGGAGTCTCTTTAGCAACTGAGCGCTAACAAAGAGACCAGAAACCTGCCATGCCTCTCGTTCCCAGCTCCGCACCGCTGCCCAGCAGCATGACCACCATTGCTTACTTGCGCGAGCAAGAAATCCTTAACATCGTTTACATCGGCCTGCTCGTAATCGAAGTTCTCATGGTTTTGGGCGTAATCACTATGGCTCTTGTCAAGCGAGTCAAAGTCAACCACCAACTCAAAACGATACGATCAGCAACCACTTCGGCAAAATACGCCCCCTACCACTTTGCGCATGCCGACACGGAAAAGACAATGTTATGACGATCCGAAAGATGACGAGAAAAGATACGAAGAAGAACGATAACCTCAGATTGGCGCTTCACCACCACCGCGCACGATTACTACGATCATTGCATTTTATTCCTTTGTTCACCAACATCAACACAACGTTACGCACTTTTATATTCCAGCATGACAAAGGGGAGAGGAGGCTGTTCAGTATCTCGCATGGTTTCAAGGCGTAATGCGTTTGTTCACTTGCAGCGGAAGATATGATTTACGACTATATATACCCAGACTTTCTAGCTAATGCCATTTACGTTTTACGTTGCCTCTTTATCGCCAAAACTAAAATATTGTCAAGCTGATGCTAACACCATCTTCCAAACTTGGAACCTCACTAGCTGCAGTGTTGCACTCATGGATCACGAAACAACCGTCATCATGGACTCGCCTAACATTTTTGGCGACCGACCTAAAAGTCGGTGCCCTCACTGCAAGTTCTATCCCAAGCATGGCGAGAAAAAGGTATGCGAAGCCTGTGAGTTCCTGATGGGAGAAGACGAAATCGAAGCCTTTCTTGGAGGCTCAGAACGGACCTGGTGTGTGTACCATCTAAATCGACAAGGAGTTCTACCCGGCCGCGCCGCCCTCGAGGATGCTATGCGCGCTCGATTAAGTCAGGAGCAACGCTGCGTACGCCTTTGTTGCGCCGGACCGAAGTTACCCATCTATGTGCATTGCGAAAACTGCCGCGAGATGTTGCTCTGCAAAGGCGTTCCCATCGCGGTTGCGAACAGAAAGATTTATGAGCTTACACATCATGATGCTTTTTCGGATTACGATGACGACTCTTTCGCAGTAAGAGTTGCTAGAGGCGAGGCGAGTATCTACGAAGCGTATTGGAACTGGGATTGCTCGTTGGCAAAGTTTGTGCATCCCAACCGCAAGAGCTTCAAAGGAAATATCAGCCCCGAGGAGATGGTCTGATGCATGCCTATGTCCAAGCCAAGAAACAACTATTACTCATAGTTTTTTTTTACAAGTTGATCCAATGGATGTTTCAGGCTCAAGTGAGTCGTTGAGTTTTGAGGTGAAAGCTCGATCATTCAACTCAGGGGTACAAAATCCATCCACCAGTATTCTGGACCATTCATACATTTCTGGAAAGTGCCATGCCCGAGGCATTTTGTTAGAGAGAAAAAAAGACGCTCCCAGTTTATGAAGTCCTTGCTATCGTTCCGCCCACTATAGACACAGTCATTGAGTTGTCAATCTCATTTCCTATTCCAACCATACCGGAAGTAGCTTTTCGATGGATCCCCCGCTGTTTGATGTTCAATGCTCTGAATGAACTGTCAGATATGATGTGATTCCATTGCACTATCTGTATCCTACAGTCCTTATTTTTGTATCGAGTTTTACCATCGCTATGTAATCCCTACAGAACTGTCTGAGAGGAGGTTTTGATCGAAGCACGGGAGCTGATACTTCCTACATGGCCCAAATTACTCTTGTATATAATGGCGAAATCGATCACTGATGTATCGGTTTCCAATTGTCTAGTTCTATTATCGATACCCAGGGGCTATAGTTTTCAAACGCCACGCCGTCATAGCAGCAGCATATGCATTAATGTTTGAAGTGGTTAAACATCAACTTTTAAGCCTTTTGTGAGACAAACAAGAAGTGAGGGGGTCCACTAGTTGGATATTGGCACTGTTCTCTATCCTAAGTTGGGACCTATGCATTCACATGCAGTGCCGATGCACAGTTTTAAGCCCAGTGCCCCTCCTATAAAGTCAAGGAATAGTACCACTGGGTTTACTAAGTAGCCGTAAGTAATGAGTACAGCTTGCTTATGCGGCTGGGCCAGTATGGAAACCCGTCAAGTTTTCCGCGGAAAACTTGACGTGTTCACCACACATTCTGCAGAGGATCCCATAAACTTGGGAACAGCTGGTCGAGGTAAGAAGACTCCGCCAAGGCAAAGCTAGGAAAGTCCAAAACCTCTTCAGCACTTGAGTCTTCAGGCGGAGTCATGGCGCGTAGCTTCTCAACAACATCCGCATATTGGGCCAAACATATGTCACCCAAATCCCATGCATTCTTCTCTTTGTGTTCACTAAGAGCCGACAATAAGTCTGAGGCTATCTTCAATGAGCTGCTCTGAACCAATCCGGCTGTTGAGTTTTCTGTCTCCAGTGCGCATCGGAGAAGGAAGCTAACGGTTGTCGAAAATGCAAAAGCGCTGCTTGGCAACCAGCAATCAGCCAAATGTTCGGGCTGCAATTCCTGAGACAAGATGAGAATGTCCTCTGCAGTTCTCCGGGCTTGCATGTAACAGTTCAGTAGGCGGCTATCCCCTGTATCACGAACTCGCTTCTCAGCTTCAAGTTCGATTCTCTGCAATAAGAGTCTGACTGTCAGATATGACAGCCGAAGGTTGGCAGCACCAGGAATTGTTAGGTTGTTTCCACGAATAACAACCCGTCGGATCTCGTCACTTAGGGTCTCTATCCAGTTATTCAGAGCTAATTCTAGATGTGTTGTATCTGTGGACTCATCTGAAAGGCTGAATTGATGGACATGTCTCAGGTGTAAGTCCAGAACCTCGGTCAAGCCAAAAAGGGCAATATACACTGAAGCATTGAGAACTTGCTCTGAAGAATTTCCCTCTCCACAAAGGTGTTCGACGAGAGGCTGGGGCACATCGTTTAGAGTCGGAGAGATAAGCGGCGGGGTTCCATGCGAAAGACTCAACCTATCTACACCTTAGAGCTGCAAAAGGGGGTTTTGTGCATGGCATTTACGTACCATTTATCGTGGATCAACAGAGCCCACCATATCTTCATTCTTAGGTTCTTCTCAGACTGCGGTATTTCCCAGGATATTGGACTATGGTTGAGACCCAGTGAATGTGCCATAGAGACGGAAGACGCCAACAAGACGCCATTTCCTATCAGGGCAGTGACTTCGCGACCACCGATATTCAGAATCAAGGCTTCTATGGTGGATATTCCAGGAGATCTATGTATCTGGGAATAAGCTGCCTCAGTCGCAAGATTCCATATGAAGCGCCCGTCAGGACATCGATGACGGGAAAGAACAGGAGAGCTATTCCAGAAGGTTATCGAGTGGGCATACAGGCCACTGAGAAGCGCTGGAGATATGGCAGATTTGTTCTCTCTGTATTGCTTGCGGAAATGTGCTTCATCAAGAAGAGGAAAGCAAGAATTGGCCTTGCGAAAATAACTGAGCGATGTTAGTAATTGTGGTACCAATCTGTCAAAGACTTACACCTCAACAAGATCACTGGTAAAAGGCTCCAATATCTTCTCTATAAGCTGCAACCTTTCCTCTGCGAAAGTGAGGTTTGCATCCAGCCCAACTGGTCGTTTCTGTACAGCAGTAAACAGCACAGGTCGAGACCTATTGCCAATGGCTGGCCTGATGATCCGTGAACCTCTTGAGGCACTGGGCATGGAAGATAGGTAGTCCGACAAAACCTGGTTATCGGAAGTGACTGCTGGCCCAACTATGTGAAGATTATGTAGTTGCTCGTCGTTTGAGCCCAATGCCAAAGGTGACTCATCTGATTGAGCGTTTTGCTGGATCCATTCTGTGCTTCTTGGCGCAGTGGGGGAGACGTTTGACGCTTTGTTCTCGTGAGAGGTGGTTCTCGACGAATTGTTAGGCGCTGAAATCAAGGCTGATTCTACAGCAGGCACTGGCTGCCCGATAATAGAATTGTCTGAGATGGATACCGCCCGGGGGCCAGGTGCCAGGCTGATCTGACGGGAATTTCTAGCTGTCGACAGCCTTGCTTGTCTCCGACGCCGAGGAGTTTGAGGACTTGAACGAGACTCCGTGGGAAAGATACAATCCGTGCGGTGTGCCCGGCACATGAGACAGCTAGAAGATGCCTCGGACTGGCAGCGGGACTTGCGTTTTCGGCATGGAATACAGGCTGGCCGAAGATGAGACCGGTACGGCCGTTCATTAGAAGCTCTTTGTTCCATTTGGTGTTTGGCCGCCAGAATGGATGATGTCCAGCTGTAAGTTGAATGTAGAATACTTTCCGCGGATTGTGCTGAAGCTGTGTTGATAAGAAGAGTTGACTTCCCCGCGGGAAACTAGTGGCACAGTCCACGTACAGTGTTTATGACAGTGCTAGTATAAGTCAA
>JABSTL010001846.1:0-10163 GCA_013759095.1 Fusarium sp. NRRL 29148 | reverse complement strand
CTACGCTCAACAACCGCCAAAATGTCTTCAACAACGGACCCCAACCCCTCCGACTCCCGCCCGGCCTTCATCCCCCTCGAAGCAAACCCCGAGCTCATGACAACCCTCATCCACAAACTCGGCGTCTCAAACGCCCTCGCAATGCACGACGTCTACTCCCTCACCGACCCTGACCTCCTCGCCTTCATACCCCGCCCCGCGCTCGCTCTCCTCCTCGTGTTCCCCGTTAGCGCCGTGTACGAGAGCCACCGCATGGCCGAGGATAGTCTGGCCGACGAGTACAAGGGCAAGGGGGACACGGAGCCGGTGCTCTGGTGGCCGCAGACAATTAGGAATGCCTGTGGACTAATGGGTTTACTACACGCTGTCTGCAATGGAAATGCTAGAAGTTTCATCGGTAAGTTTTTCACTCGGGGGAGTAGATGGGGGCTAATATTTGGCAGAGGAGGATTCTACGCTTGATGTGCTGATCAAGAAGAGTATCCCTCTCGATCCCCACGGCCGCGCAAAAGTCCTCGAGACAACACCTGATCTCGCAACAGCGCACAAAGAAGCCGCTACACAAGGCGACACGCCCGCGCCCGCAGCAGAAGACGACGTGGAGCTACACTACGTGTGCTTCGCCAAGGGCACAGACGGTGGACTGTGGGAACTCGACGGACGAAGAAAAGGACCCATTCGACGGGGCGATCTGGAGGATAGTGAGGATGTGCTGAGCCCAAAGGGCCTGGCGCTTGGTGCGCTGAAGTTTTTGGAGAGGGAGGGTGGGGATTTGAGGTTTAGTGCTGTCGCGCTTGCTGGGTCTATGGATTAGGATTGATACCCAAGAGGTTGGACTACTCACGAATATTGTTGTTGAAGTAGAAGCTGAGGGGCTGTGGACACTTAGCGTAGTTATTTTGAGGAGCTGAAGAACAAGGCAGATTCTTGAAGCCACGTCTAATCTCAGCTCCCCACTTCAAGGCAGCGACTTTTAACAACATATAAACACCAAAATCATTCAGTCTCTGGCCAATCTTCAATTCAATCACCAACATCATGCGTAAGTTTTACTACAAAAAGTGATCGTCTCAAGCTAACATCTCAGGTATCGCGCGTTGGCTCTTGGGCGGAGGCCGCGAAGACGTCGGCCTCGTTCTAGGCAGTGACACATCCGGCAAAACAACATTTCTATACAGACTCAAGTTCAAAGAAGCCGTACAGGCCCTTCCAACGATTGGCTTCAATGTCGAGACTATAGACTATCCCGATGGAGAGAAAGTTACACTCTGGGACGTTGGAGGTAAGCTACCCTCTGTAGAGTGCGACCTTTACTAACAGTCTAGGCTGTGATGCTATTCGTCCTCTTATACGACACTACATGACTCAAGATCGCTTCCTAATCTTTATCCAAAGTTGCACCGACACAGAATATGCCGAGCGCGTTGAGTTCTCGCTTGAGTATCTCCGCATGGGACTGAACATGATGGTTGAATACGAAGCAAAACACATGTTTATCATTTTCAACAAGCAAGATCTCCTCTCAGAAGAAGAACGACCTAAAATCGTAAAGGAGTTAAAAGGCAAGATTGAAGTTGAGATAAAACCTTATGCTGATAAGCTCGATATTAAGATCTTGGATACTCCTGGCCTAAGTGCCCTTGGGGGCTGTCAGGTGGGTAGTGTCATGGATGAGATACGAAAGACATTAAAACCGAAGAACGCAGTGAAGGATACGAAAGCTGAGATTGAGATGAGGGAGAAGGGGCCGGGTGAAGAGGAGCTTCGGAACAAGATTAGAACAGCTAATGCTCAGAGTGTTGATGCAAACACGTTCTGGGAGTCGTTTCTAGATGGGAGTTTAGAGGCGTGGGATCATTACACCCACCTCAGAGCAGGCTTCTTCGTCATGCACGATTGTTTCGGAAGAGGCCTAGGGCTCTTGGAGTGTGCCGATGAATTCATGAAGCATCTGACTCGGCTACGGGAGGGCAATCCCGAGAGGTTTCGCAACACTGCGCACAAGCAAGGCACCCACCCATTTCCTATCACATAACTAACTCTTTCAGAACAATGACGATATTCTGGCTTCACCAAATCCAAGTCGCCGCAATAGAATACGAAGCACACTCGCCCGAAAAATTCCCCTCGCGACAAGACTACGCCGACATCGTCTTCTCAGCACCTCATCTCATGAACTCCAGCCTCTGGAGAAGATACTACTCCAAGGACCTGCTGTTCTCACCGCTAGCTCGGGTTGATTATAGTCTACCGGATTTACAGCCTCTTCCTACGATTAAGCAGGTTACTTCTACACCTGTGCAGGAGAAAGTTACAAATGATGGTGATAGACTGCCAAGGTTTGCGTTCTCGGTGGTCCAAAGGACTCTCTCGTCGAAGCTTAGACGCGGAGGAGTTGTTAAACAGGCCCTTGAAGCACTGCAGTCTTCGACGATGCGTTTGAGAGCGGCGGATTCTTCGGTTCCTCCGTATTCAGAGACACAGGCGTATTTCTGGATTCAGATCATCCACGCTTACACCCGCTCCTTGGAAGTTGAATCGTCCGAAAGTCAATTCACCACCTACGAGGCGTTCAAATCTCTGTTCGATATCAAGGGCGATGAGTGGAAGGAACATTACTCCCAATCAACGTGGGAGAGCATCGCAGCTCGAATGACATTCGTCAACCCCGACAAGAAACCCCTCCCGAATATCTTCAACCTCCCCTCACAAGCAAGAAAAGACCTCGCTGTCTCACAAATGATAAACGCCACGAACAGCCGCTCAACGAACACATACCTCCCGCCCTCCGAAGATCTAGACTTCCTAGCAGCCCTCCTCATCGACGAAGCAAAGCTCATACCCGAGTCTGAACTCAACGTCGCCAGCCACGCGAGCCTCATAACATTCCTATTCAACCGTCTCACAGAAAAGACTAAATCTACTGTGACTAGTACAAAACGCGGTGATGCTTCGCTGGCTTCGTCCACGGCGCTGGAGATTGCGAAGTGGACGGGTTTGACGCAGGCTATGTTTTGGGTGCAGCAGATACAAATTGCGCTTGCTGGACGGAAGGATATGGGGTTTGGGGAGTGTATTAAGGGGAATTCGAAGTTGGCGTTTGAGGAGTTGCCGTTTGTGTATTATTCGCCGCAGCTTTGGTGGAGTGTTGAGGCGAGGGATGGGTATGTTATGCCTGATAGGCGGGGACTTTCTAGTATTGTGCCCGGGAAAGTCCAACGGTGATGAATGGATTCACTTGGGCATGATAATAGATTTACTTGTTTATTAGATCCTGGGTATGAGATATGCCACCATGTCTAGGCCCAATGGAGCTTGCTCAATCATGTCTGTCTCAACCATACACTCGGAGGACCAGGACTATCAACGCAACGCTTTTAATTGCTCTACAATCTTGTCTACGCTTCTAACGCTATAACACGCTTTATGTGTAAAACGCATATTCTCAATTCTAATACCGACCTCGGCTCAAACAGCTGTTCCATGATCAACCTCAACATCCCCCCCTCCAAGCTGGCAATCACACCCCAAAAACCTCTTGGCCGCCTCAACATCCTCCCCAAACGAATCAAGCATCTTCAGCGCTTTCGACGCAGCACGCTGTTTAGAATATCGTCCGCTCTCAGATGTGTCATCCGCGATGACCTTTTGATGCACCATAAACACAGCGCACATTTCCGTGTCCTTCAGCGCCGCCATGCCTTGATCTGCACTACACGGTACAGCCTCTGCGCTGATGCGCCAGTTTGTGCAACCCAGTTCCTGATGCATCTTCTTGGACAGAAAGGTGACTGGGTGTTTGTTCGCAAAAGTGTCGTAGAGTCTCATGTCTTGGAAATATGGCTGGATGAACTTGGTGAAGAAATTCTCGACGACCGAAAACTTGTACTTGGAATCGACAAACATGGCTCCAACGAGAGCTTCAATCACATCGGCGTAAGCTTTTGGTGGCGAATCTACCTTGAGCCAGAAATCCTTGCGCATGGGAGTTCCTTCTTCCTTTGCTTCCTTACGAGCATTTTCTTCAGCAACCTCGAGTTCCACGACATAATCGCGAATCTGGCTGAGGAGGGTCGATGTGCTGGAGAGTAGACATGGGTGCAGACCAAGCTTTACACAGAGACAACCGAGGAACTGGTTCGACACCATGGCCATCTTGTGTTCCGTCAACCACTGAGGATCTGCGCGGGGGAAATTTCGGTAGAGGTAATCGACGATGGCCATGTCGAGGAGTGAATCGCCCAGAAACTCGAGGCGCTGATAATCTGGTACAGACTCATACGGCCATGAAGGATGTTTAAAGGCACTCTGGACCAATTGTGCAGACTTGAAACGGTATCCCGTCGCTTGTGCCACCTTTTGTACAAGGCTGCGCTGAGAGGCCGATGCATTACCTTCCTGCCACTCAGGAACCTTGTAAGCTTTATAGTAATCCTTGAAAGCCTTCATCCTGTGATTCTTTGACTTGGTCATTCGCGTCACAGCTTTGACAGCCAGATCCATGTTGCTGTCCTTCCTTGTGAGATACGCCGCTCCAATGAGAGCTTCACACACATCGGCAACCGTCTTGTCAGCCAGATTATGCTTCATAGAAGTTTTTGGTGCCTTTCCTTTCTTGAGCGGAAGATCGGGGTACCACGTTCGTCTGTCGAATGCTTTGGATCGGACAAACTCTTGGAGTTTGCGATCAACCGCATGATTGAAAAGGTTCTGGTTGCAGATGAGAAGCATGCGCTCGACGTGGTATTTGCACTCGTTTCCATCAGGCATGAGTGTGTAGATTGAAATCGTGGTGGCCATCTTGAGAAAACAGTCACCGAGGAACTCTAATCGTTCGTAGTTGTCGCCCATGCCTGTCTGAAAATTGATCTGTTCTGTTTCATGCTCTCCAGAGTTGTCGCTGTCTTTAGTCATTGCCTCTAGTGCTAGATCAGGTGGAATTTCAAGGCCAAGAAGATTGCATGCATCCAAGACAATCAGGACGGAGTCTATTCGGTGAATGATTGCTGGAAATGCCATGGCCATCGAAACCACGTCAATGGGAAGCTGTAACAATTAGACAAGTATCGAGGCTGGGATGTAACTTACAGGAGACACATTGAGAGGTTCCAGAATGATAAAACACTCCATGTTGACTTTTTTATCAACCTCAAACTCATCCAAAAGGTTGCGTCGTAGAGAAAGCAACTCCGCCTTGACTACAGGCTGGTCATCCCGCCACTTTACTTTTTGGCGAGATTTAGAATACAGACTGTTACTATATTGCATGATTGTCGGTTCGACAGACTTATAAGCTCTGCTTCTTGATTCGGGGACTCCTTCAGGTGTGGGATCGGCTGGCTTCTTCGTTTTGTCGATACCTTTGATGACAAGCTTGCGACCTCCATCATATGGATCAGTCACAAATTTGTTGATGAAGAAGTCTTCTGGCGCATTCTCCCAGCCGAGCACCTCGTTCTCCCTCACAAGATTGACAACATCCCAGTCAATTTGTGACCGAGTATCTGATTGGGGTCTGTCGACGCAAGGTGCGAGGAGGTATGGATATTTATCTGACGTAGTATCGTACTCTTTGCTGAACACATCGGCGAATACACGATGGGTGAATTTGGTCAATCCGTCCGCTTCTTCAGGGTCGAGATGAAGAGACTCTTGGAAAGGCGTCAATTCAGCGATAGAGGAATGTCCATTGCCAAAGAACAAAGGAACATCTGGCAGTTTCGGAATCGGCCTGCGCGAGAGAAGTATCAACGACTTTCCGGTTATTACCTTCCTAAGGGCGCCTCCATCTTTGATGGTGATTGTAGTCGCAAAGCATTCAGTCCACTCCCCTCGTTCAGTCCAAATCTCTGGCCGTAATCGCATGTCGTATTCAGCCTTCTTGTTTGAACTGACAGCCAGCCGTGCGTTCCGCATAGCGTGGACCTTTTTCTTGAAAGTCGGCTGAAGATTGCCGTCAATATGTTTGTCTCTGATCAGTATCTTGCAGGCTTCGAATGCCGCAGAGCACTTGGCCATCAATTTGCTACGCTGCTGCGTGCCCTTTATAAAGTTGACCGGGGACTGGGACGGCATTACCACGTCGGCCAGATATCGATCGCCAGCCTTCTGTACTTGGTATTCAACTTTGGCGTAGCTGTCAGTTGACAAATGGGAAGCAAATCTGGACAGAATCTCGAGACTGGCGGGAAACGTAAGGCGTGCGCCGGTGGAGGGTATCTCGTACACTTGATATTGCATGCGTTCAACCATCATCTCCACGTCCTCGTGTATCAAATCATCATGAAGTTTTCGGTCAGCAGAAAGCGAAAGACAGAACTTCTCCAGGGCTTGTGAATCTCTCAATGCTTGTTTCGCACTTCGAATGTGTGTCAAGTTGCCCTCCTCCATCATGGTGATATATCGAGAGCGTGCTTGTCGGGCGCGTCCTTTGGATTGCAAGTATTGAATGACGGAGTTGTAGAGATCGAAGCGAATAACAAGGTCGCAATCTGGAACATCGATGCCCTCTTCTGCAACAGGTGTTGTGAAAAGGCAGTTGGTATTACCGTGCTTGAATTCGTGGAGAGCCAGGACTTGATCTCGAAACGACATGGTGCCGAAGCTCGAGCTGATTGATTGACAGCCAACCTGAAATTGTTAGCAAAGCCAAACGTGAAAGGCTATACTTACCATGTATGCAGCGGTCATTCCTGGGATCCTCATGAAAGGCTGGCTGTAAAGATCCGCAAGTAAACGGGCCGTGTATCGCTTCTCGACAAAAACAATGCAACGTTTGGTGCCATCCATCGTGAAAGCGTGCACCAAGATCTCGTGGAGACTTTTCACCTTGGCCGAGAGTCCTTCCGCCTTTGGGTCGACCGCACCAAATCTGTGAGCTCGGACAATTGTCTGGACACGTCGGACGGCCTCTGTTGCTCGATCTGCTCTTGTCACTGCGATGTCTCCAATAAATTCCCGACTTGTCCTGGCCACCAGCCGTTCAGTCTCGAGATCTGTCATGGCGAGCTCCCAATAACGGTCTGCGCACCAAGTACCGAGGACTGACGAGGCCTCTTTTGTGAACTCGAGCGACAACTTGAACTGCTCGTTGCGAGAAACTAGCGCAAAGATCTGGTCCCATAGATGCGTCTTCGTATCATCGGAAGCCTCGAGTCTGCTGTAGTTGACAGTTTCCTCGGTTTGCTTCTGTCTTTGCATGGTCTCCATCAGCACCTCATCAGAAATGGTGGCGATCTGGCTGTCAAGAGACCTCTCAAGCTCCAAGGCAGTGTCTTTCACGTCCCTGGTTCGCGCATCCACCGGCGAAGCAGTCATTCCCAGTATGCGAGGCTTTTCCCCTTCATGCTTATAGTAATACCCGTCCATGATACGAGCGTACGGGTGCTTCTTCTTCGTGTGGTGTGCCTCGTCGAAGATGAGGAGGTTTATTCGGGACATGGTGATGAAGCCGCAAGTGAGGCAGTCGAGGAGGATCTGGGCAGTGCAGACCACAACCATGTTTTCGCCAAACTTCTCATCCCAGTATTCTTTCGTCTTGGTCATGCCTTTCATGTTGCCCACGAACTTGGTGACTGGGTGGGCTCCGAGGTTGCAGCTCAGGACGGCATGTTGCTGAACACAGAGGGCGACCTTTTCCACAAGGAAAAAGGCAACTTTCTTGGGTTTTCCTATGGCCCGCGCTTCAAGCTCCTGTTCTAGGTGATGTCGTAGCAGCAAGGCGGAGATGAGTGTTTTGCCGGTACCTGCACTGTTAGCAGACCCCCGATTTGTAGATCGTCAACATACCTGTAGGCAATACCACGAGAAGGTTTCTCTCTTTGGCGCGCTCGAACAGTTCAATCTGGTATTCCCGGGGCGACGCGATGATCTTGTGGCTCTCGTTCCGGTTCATTAGCTGGGAGAGGGACTGTTTATTGGGATCGCTGAAAGGGACGGCACTCCTCGCGGCGTCTCTCTGTGTCTTTTCTATGTGCGCTTGTAGAGCAGCTTGGTCTCGGAGCTTCTTTTCCGTCAACTTTCGAGGCTTGGATGGGTTCACGATCAGGCGATATCGATCGTCTTCGTCGTCAGTGTCGATGTACTCGTGGTCCGACATGTTGAAGCGTGGAGATACAGTTACTGAAAACATTCGCGTTGCGAGAGCGATCAAAGAAAGAGAATAAGCTCTTTATACTGATGATTACGGTGTGAGAGAGAGTGAGGGAGACAAGAAAAGGATTGTCGGGGGTGGAAGGTGCCTTGAGGTGGAGGCTACTGAGGGATGTTGTTTGCTCGGATGCTTGCATTGGTGTAACAGCAAGAGCCCGCAACAATCTCAATCACGGATCAGGCCGTTTTTGTTTCTATTGATATCTAACTGGCCACAATCCTAGATCAAACACGGGCAAATAAAAACGACTCACAGACTGACACTGTTTCGCAGATCAAACACACACTCCCACACCTCAAGCACATCGCGATCCTTCTAAGCAATTTTATTCAGTTATCGATTTACATACAGGGTACCTAGTTTAGGTTTGTATCCGTACCTGTCCTGCATAGGAGTCGGCACGGGGCCCACATCGTTAGGACGGATAGTAACTACATTCCATGTAATACGAAAACCTGGCCCAGATATCTCGCTGGAAATCATCTCAACTTCTCCGAATATCTGCAGCCCGTTCTCTCCAAGGGTCTACAAGCCCCCAGTTGGGTGTGCTTCTGGTCTCTTCCATTCGCCTTCTCCAGGCACTGCTCGGCCTCGCGGCCTCATCAACCAAGGTTAAGGTTAGAATCGAATGAGTGCCTAGACCAATTCTTCACGGTGAATTTATGATATCGAGAAAGTTCGTAGAACCATCTCGCGATCCATAAAATGTGCTCACACCAAACTAGGTTTCTACTCGGTAGGAAATTTCATATCATGCTGTGCGTGATGAAGTATCGGCCACGCAAAAAGGTCACATGCTTGCTCAGGTCGATATCTATCACAGGCCGTGGTTAAAGCGAGGCCAATAGATGGTTTGACGAAAGTTCAGTTTGGAAACTCACGCAAAAACATCGGCACAGCCCCGGAACTGCGGATTCATTCCCTAGTCTTGAGTTAATACCGAGATGTTTCAAACGTTATTGGCCAGTAGTTTTTCGACATGCCGACTGCAGCTGAACCGCACCCTCGGCAGTGCCTTACTACATGGTCTGTTGAATCGATCTGTGTCGATATATTCTGATTTCCGCTCACTTCTACAAGTCTGTGATATGTTTCCTTGTGACGGTAGATTTCTGTAGTTCTCCTTTTTTTCATCAATGTCATGCTTTTATCAAATGAAATAATGATGGGAGAGCACTTACCCCCTGGAATATTCGGGGCGGATTGAGCAGGCCATCATTCGCATATGAGGCTCACACACGAGACTCTTTGCCCCCGTGCGAACTCATTCTCTCCATCTGCTTGACGGAAGAGCTTGCAGCGTAGAGTTTATGCCTTCGTCAAATGAGTCGCTCACACAGTATCTCTCGGCCTCATTCGCTGTTCTGGCTCAGGAAAAGGGCTCAATGCGGTCATGATACCATTAGAAAAACTACCCAATACATTTGGTTTCCCTCGTCTTGCCCCCTTTATACTTCCATCAGTGACTCAACCAGAGAGTTTTCAGCATGAACGAATAGATTATGATTCTTGGTGGCTCCCGTGAGGCAAGTCACGCATATCTCCGTGTTCTTCCCATATTTTAGTTTTTTGATATCCATGTGCTCCCATTTCTACCAGGAATAACTCCGACTTAACGTCGAAACACTGTCTTGGGGCCGGACTGAATGAAGCGGGCATTATTGTCATATAGACTATAAATATTGCCCTTCCCGTCAACTCTTCCTCTTCGTTAATCTCTCCAAGTTCTTATCTCTACTCTTTCACACATCATCACTTCAATACTGACAATTATATTACAATTTGAACAAGATGTCAACACCTCCCCCTTCCTCTTTCCTTCAGCTTGAGCTTGAAATGGAAAATAAGGAGTGGCACCATAAGCTCAAGGATGTTCAACAGGCAACTGAGAATGAAGAGCAGGACACTCGCCTGTACGAAGCTCAGCTGACTGAGCAAGCGGTGCAAGATCCTGACTCGTTGGATAAGAGTCCAGACTTGCCCGTATACCTATCTGACGCTGCCGACGACT
>JABSTL010001843.1:0-18676 GCA_013759095.1 Fusarium sp. NRRL 29148 | reverse complement strand
ACCGCGCTTCCACTGCGCCAAGCTGCTTTCTTGGGTGGGAGGCGGCTTTGCAAAGTCTCCCTATAATTGAGACGCTGTGCGTCTGGGTAGGACAGGGCGGCACTTAGTAGAAGAGCAAACGCTGAGGTCTAGCAAAGTCCCTCTTGTGAGATACAAACCCAATTTATATATCTTAACTTTATTATCAACAGCCAATGCCATGAACCGACTTGTTTATTCTAGCACTGTGCTCTAGATTGTGTGCGCTAAGTTTACCCCGCCCCCGCTCCTATGACTGTGAAGAGGTGGGCCATATGTACAACAAAGTCACTCACTTTTTCGCCAGGAAAGCAATTTGGCGCAGTGGAAGCGCGGTATGTTCAGCAAGCTCCATCGAAATCTACAAAGCTAACTCATCCCAGCCGGGCTCATAACCCGGAGGTCGCACGATCGAAACGTGCAATTGCTAGGTTTCTTTTTTTGTATTTTTTACGAATTCTACAAGTCAGTATCCTAAACTTAGTAAAGATATCCTATATTTATATAGATTTACTCAAATCTGTTTTGTCACTTAGGAAGTTAGGATCAAGGTCATTAGTTTTCTTTGCTCCTCTGAACTAGAGCTCTTCACTAAGCATGAACTTCACACCTGCTCTCGTGATACTCTTTACGACTTCAAGTTCCTCCTCAGTTCTCGGTGCATAAATCATCACGTTGCCCAGATACAGAACTGTACCACTCAGCGGGTGACGTTGACCCCAGCCTCTCTCCAACACAAGCTTTGCATCCTTTGGAGCCAGATTGATATGCATTGAACCATCGCTGCCATGCATATGCCCAATCTCTCCTCTTGTACGCTTTGCGATAGGATGGGAAGGCTCCTCAGACGCGACAAAGAGGGCTGGGCCTCGTCGCTCTGCAACAGATGTTGCGATCTTGAGCTTTGACGTAGACGATGATGCTAGAGACGACAGGAACGATTGGTAGGCCTGACTCGGTTAGTTAGTGTAACTGCAATCTGTTGTAGCAATACACATACCTCGATAAGAGACTGCTTCGCCATATCTGTCAACTGTCGACTCGGTGCCGTCCACGTCCCTATCATCGGCCTCGGTGCTTCACGGACAGGAACATCATTCTCACTCAAGAAAGCAACATGCCCATTAGGACCTGCCTTCTCGCACGCCTTCTCATCATAACAGCTCGTATGAAAAGGTTCCTTCTTCAGTGGCTTTAGAAGGATTTGACCGATCCATCCGATGAGGTTGTGAGGTAGACCTCCAGGCCCAAGAGCAAGATATCCACGGTAGTCTTCGGCTGCGATACGGAAGACCGGGATCCCTATAATTGCCCCGGCAGCCGCTGCTATAGCCAGACGTTGACTGTGGGGGCTGAGTTTGGAAACAGAATGGAAGATGGAGTTGAGCTGCGACATCATATTGTGAGCAATGGAAGGCTGTGGTCAAAGAACAGATGAAGACGATTTATCGCATTTCTTATACTGTACCTCATGAGCTCACAACCAACATACTCAATATGCAGTATTGGTTAATAAAGAAGGGTTTGATGTTATGCCAACCCCGAAGTCCGATACGTAATATACCGTGTAATAAGCCGCATTGTTTGCTTTATTGATCCTACAGACAAAGTCATACGACTTTGTCTCATGCGAGGCGATTTCACCCGCAATAGTTGCACATCGTTGATCACCCGCCAAAATATGACGTTATCTTTCCATAATTGGGATGTCCCTTTTTCGGTTTATTTTCGTGACCAGATACAATATCGGGGTTTGCTGTAGTCTTAGTTCTAATCCCGCTGTGTAACAACTGCATCGATTCCTTCGTCGTATGTCTGGATTATAAACATCACAACTTTACTTGAATACTCTACACAAAGCTAACATGATTCTGTTTCACCACTAACGGAGAGTACGTTATGTTTCGTCAAAAGGCTAGTCGTGGTAACCTTTGACGCGCAAGTTACAACAACCTAACAAATTCATTAGCACTCATCCACTTCTCATTCTATGAGCATGAGAACAATTAAATCTCATATCTTATTGAGTGTTACTTAGTCCTTATGCGACTTCAGATGAATGCAAATGCCGGCGCTCCTCCTGTGATGACCCTCGTTATTGCTTGACAGCAGAATGCCAGTATCAGTCAATTACATACAATGGCATTGAGTATGTGTGTTAGCTCGACCTATACTCTGATGGGAGCAATTGAAGTCCCTTTTACTTGCCCCTCCCTCTAATCACGAATCTTGGAGGGCCATACACCTGGATGCGAGTGTTCTGCATGGGTGAACTTCACGCGACATTGGCTATTTGATGCCCTTGCTACTACCTCACTACAACTCATATAGTATAACTTTGAATTACTTCCAATGAAACAAATTATCTCCAAATTTCATTCCTAACGCCCCCTCAGGGCCATACATCATACGTCCAGTCTCTTATCGTCCACTTCGACCCTATGGCCAGCATCGCAAAGAAGGTTTTGACACACAAACTTCAATTCTTATTGTACATAATAACTCTAAGGCATGATTAATGCCTCATTTATTCTTTGGTAATCCAAAGAGAATACTGAATACGTCTCCCATCGATCAAATTCACACTCCAGATAGCCCTTTCTTCTAGAGGATTGTATAAGTTAATCACGAGCCTTTTGATGACAGAACAGTATAAACCAGGCATGAAACTCATAGATACCGTTGCAGTTGGCTTATCTTGGCGCCCTCGAATCGTCGCTAAGCACTTTCGAAGGGTTTGCATTGGGGCCATGGAGCTGTCGGCGGAGAGATTTATCTGTTGTTGAGCAGTTCTGGGAATAAGTTGGAGAGAATTCAAGACATCTTACTTGGACTAAGGAAAAAAATATGTTTAACCTGGTTCCCTTACTCCTACGGTCTTATATTGGTTCTCCCTATGTGAAGGTCTCTGAGAGTTTGACATTGTAGCATGCCATCGTGGTCTCTCAGTGGTTGTTCTTCATAAAAGAGCATCCAATGCAACATACACATATACTTAGCACTCCGATTATCACTTTCAAGTTTTCATCTCATCGAACCTTGGTGAAGTGAAGGTTTTGCAATCTTTCATGATGGGACTCAGGGGCACCAAGAAGCATCAGGGCAACCAGAAAGTCATCGGCTCCCAGGCTCATAACTCCTGTCCTGTTCTTTCAGTATACGCCGCGTATGGTAGAGCCAGATTTATGCCAGCTCTCATGATATTAGTCCTGGCGATGATGTATTCTCGCTTCTGCCATGGGTCACGAGGATGCACCATGGACAGGAAGCACAGCGATACACATGAAATACTCTTGTAAGTAAAGGTTCAATGTTAACTACTCACCTTTATTCAAAATGCGTCATTCTTCCTATTTCACGACATATTGAACTTGCATACTAATCCCTTGCTATTGCTGATGATGTTGTGAACTGGGTTATTGTTGGTCATGATACCAACTCCGAGCATCGAGGTCTAGATACTGCTTCTATCAAACAAACAAGGCCGTATCCTAGTTATGAGATAGTAAGCTCTCACTTTTATGTAATCTTCTATGCATCTAACATTATATGAATTCATCGAGCTCATTGATGAATTACTTAGTGTCAACGAGACTTACAACTTCCCGGTAATGAATTGCGGCAATCATTGATCACCACGTCCAACATAACGACAACACATATCGGGATGATACTAACTGTGCTTCAATAAATACAGAAGAAAAAACCTAAAAAATACTGGGTATGATAACGCGGTTATTGAAATATTACTGTAAGCTATTATAGACAGAGGCATTCAATATCAAGCTTCTGATCTTAAGTCACCCTATATGATCAAGAGTCACCTAACCTATGTCGCAGGGGTTTATACGATTCCCGGTAATAAGAGATATTAATAAACAAGTTAACCGTAGAACTTCCACTTACCGGCATGTGAGACTGTTGCATTACCGCATGTGGCAGAAGCCCCATGTCAATCTTCATTGCGACATTGTCACTGCCATTGCCATTGTCTTGCTCACCCGCGATGAGACCCCCTATCCCTGTTTAATACACTCATCGGACAGACGCTCTTCCGACTGGTCGAAATCTCGAGACCCCGGTTTCTTGGCGCTCTGACAGTTGTCCTTGTTGGTAACTGAGTGCCTCTCGCCACAATCCTGCGACCATTTAGGATACCTGTTCGCAGGTCTCATCATACTACCGGTTTCAATAATTGGGTGACCTGAACTGGACCCAACACAATGTATTCAGAACTGAACCGTACTCCGTATCCATGGCTAGAACGTAAGGCGTCGGAATCACAGCGACAACGGGTTTGGTGCCACAAGTACCGGTGGAGCTGAGTCGTATATTATCAAACCACCGAGGTCTGTTGGTTGACGATGGAGGCATTTCTCTCAAGGCTAGGTAGGTGGTTGTAGCACCACCAGTACATCATCACGGAATTCGTTTCCCGCGTAGGTGATAAGCAGCCGGCCAGCCAACACAAGACGACCAGAGTATCCGTATTATGCCAAGACAAATAAGGGGATGTTGACCCATCATCAGACCGCCACAGACGGGGCTTAGTTTCGATCCAGATATCGTGGTAGTTCTGCGAGGATGAACTCACTTGACTCGAGGCTCTATGGATACTCTGAAGGATAAACAATTTCGAGCAAAAAACTGTCGTCTTTTTCATCTTGGATATCCTTACCCGATCTACGGACTTTCACGAAATGCCGAGAAACACACTAAATTGGTTTAGGTTTTGGTCCGGCACCTAAATACCTGGCCAGTTCATAGCTGGCGTACCGGTAGCTGTTAAAACAGAGCCAGCGTCAATCAAAATGTCTCGCGCCTGCGCCACAGATCTCCCAGGTGTGGTACCTGGGCAGCTGGGCTAGACCATCGACTCTCAAACAGAAGTCCGTGGTTTCGGCCGCCCGACCCCAGAAGTTCAAAACCTTGTTGCTCGCCTAATATCTCTCGGCGCAGGGCATAGCGGAATATATCCCGGACGAGCCGCATAAATCGCCCATTTGGTGCTGTACTGTATATCTTTCTGCTGTGCTGATCTCTGTTCACTTACACGGGTGTGACAGCACTTGAGATTCATACTGTAGTAGCACTACTCGCGGATGCCAAGTAACGTTATATCCTACCTATCCAACAACACTACAATGGACTGAACCATAGACAGTGGCCAAGACCCCTGGATCCTGTGACCGTAGACTCATGATGGGGGCGGGGGGTTCGGATAAGCCGCTCTACGGCGTGATCTCGGCCGCGTCAGTGTGATATTGCATCTTACTGCACCAACAAGGCACGCCAGAAAATGAGCGAGAAGGCGAGCGAGCGAGCGAGCGAAGGAAGGAAGGTCTACAGAAATAATTTGATTGCGCATTCGCCCGTTCGCGAAACGCTCTGCCCTGCCCTCGGGGTGTAGCGAGATACAACACGCTACCGTACGGGACCGAGATATCCTAATCTTGGTGGATCTCTCACTTGTTTGTTTCTCCTGTTTTTCTGGGCGCTAAACCCTAGCTCGTCAGATAATGCCGTGAGAGTAAGTTGAGCGATACGCCGAGAGGGATTCGCCGAGTCAATCAATTCGTCGAGTCCACAAAATTCATGACTCAGCCGCAGAGACAGCGTTGTAGCCGGGTACTGTACCTAGAGTATTAGAGTCTAGTTAGAGAGAGGGATTCGCAATCCAATCAATGCACTGTCGGATTGTGTATGGAGAGAGACCCCAAAGGCTAAGGCTCCCCAGGACATGGCCCATGGAGGCTGCGGGACTGTTGCATTAGGATGCCGGTACTTGTTGCTTTTTTTGCTTTGTATCTGATCCAGATCGGGTGAATAAGCCGGCGCCAGAACCAAATCTGTCATAAATGACCGGGATACATGACGGTGTCACATGTATGTATGCATGGTATGTTCGTAACCATAGTACGTACTGTCGATTTTGTGTGCGTGTTACAAGTCCATCTTGTCGTAATAATCCCATGTTCAGAATAACGGTATCAGGGTATGCTTGCTGATCCCAGGGTTGATGCTCAGCGTCGTTGTCGATCAAACAAATGGGGTTTTCAAAGTTTTGTGTTGAATATGTCACTGATGCAGATACGGATGGTTTTTACGTACTGGCATCTCCGATTTGGCAGGTCGTTGGCTGAACAAACACCTGAGGGACAGTAACCGTGCTTTCAACTAGGCCAACGACATTGGAGTAGCTGCACAAACATCGACGGCGTGCTGCGCGGAGGCGTTGTTCCCATCAAATCACTACCAGCATGTAGGTACCTACAGTGGTTTATGTTTTGAACATAATGTACCTAGTGTAGGCTGTAGACTGCCGAGGGGCTCAAACCAGGTACAGTAAACCTTGTCGAAGCACCGTTGTGAAAGGGATGGCCGTACCAAGCAAGATCCAAGGCACATCCATCTCCAAACATGGGATGGATGATACCGCGAGTGACAGCGGGAAAATCACAAGCGAACTTCGCTCTGACCTGCGGATGCCGCTTGCTCTCAAACGTCAGCCCCATGCACAGGTTCGGATTGACTCCGACAGCCATATGATTGGTTGGTGCTCTTAGGCCCCCAACCTTCGCTTGAGACAGAAAATGACCTCTGTCAGATTCCGTGCGACACTGAGTGTGTGTCAAGTACGGATTATTGTACGCCCCTAGATGTACCGTAATTCCTCACCTCCCCCATGCCATGCAATGTAATTACCATGGCTCAGAGTGCCGAAGCAGAAGATGTGAGGTGGGAAAAATGATGCGAGGACATTTACCCTCCAATCATTGCGTTGCTTTTTTCATGTCCGAGCCAAGATAGGTCCCGACTTGCGGTGGCAGCTGAAAATACACAACTGTCGGCCATCTTGTCTGGATCGAGGGAATGGTTGAGGGTGTAAATGTAAATGTTTTTCTAAAACTGGATAAGATGTTGAAAAAAAAAGACTCCATGATGATTATGATGTATATGCAAATACTCAAGCAGAATGAATCCGTTCTGGCTTCTCTTAACCCAACATCGATGAGGCTCTTTGGGTTTTTCGAGTGGGCCAATCATTTGGTTATTGGACTTAAAGTTGCAACCTTGAAAACAAATATACAGCCCCATCACAGTAGGTTGCAAGCTGCCTGTCCGTTGTCAGGCTGTGCCCTATCTGTTACTCTATACGGAGTATATCACCTTCCTCTCGATTCATAGGGAGACTAGGAGCTGGCCTAGCGTAGAATTATGGCACGATGCGTGCGTTCGGTCTGTTGTAGGAATGCGACGGCGCGAGGCAAGCTTTGCTATCCTGCTGACCCCTGGGAGAAGTCAAGGGTAACAGCCGAACTGAGGCAGCTGAAAACCACCTTTCTGGCGAAACTGAAAAGTGCATTTTGACCCGTTACGCAACGAGGCCCTGAATGCAAAACCTAAATATCAGCGACTAGATTACGGATAGTTTCATGCCTTCCAATCTCGGCAGAAATGTCTCCGGGTCTGAAAATGTCTCCGACTCCGTAAGCCAAAAGCGGAAATCCGTCTAAATCATTGTACATAGGCGGCTATTGGCGAGCTATCAGAGATCAGAGCTAGCGCGTTTCTTAGTCAATCTGTAAACCTGTGTGACTTTCGCGCGCTTGACGTCTATTCCGCGGCTGGACGTGCGTGGGGATTTGCGCTTGGTAGGTACAGGAGGGTCCGCCTTGCGACAAGGACAACATTGAGAACGCTGTTGTAGTGTATGACAGGACGAAATAATTACATAGAGTATGTTTGCACAACCAAAATTGCTCACATTCGCGGGATTGAAGGTGGATTCATGAGTTCAATGATGTCGTGGTACGTAGTTTATGATCTGCACGCCTCTGATGCGCTCATCTCGAATGCCTTTCCGAACTTGGAACTCGGTATCTTGTCGCGTGTAAACATACCGGCTCGGCCATCTTCAACGGAGTGTTAATTCCGGGCTTGTGGCTCTAGTACCCGACCCGAAGATCGACATTTGCCGTCCGCGGCACATCTGTCTATTTCCAGGTCCGCACCATCTAGCAATTGCCGGTTTACCTTTCGGCCTAGTCTGCTTCCAGTAAGTCCAAGCGAGTTTTTATTTAGGCTCTTCAGGGGCCCTGGCAGAGTGCGGGCTTGTTGCGCGTTTGTCATGGCAGCTGTATGAACATTTCCCAAATAGCATTTTGCATGTTCAGTCAGCTCTGTCAACATTGTCGAGATCATGCGCACTTGGTTCAAAGATTGTGGTTGAGTAATCCAAGTCACAGAGAAGAATGCTGTGATGTGATGTAGAGTTCGTGTCATGAAATATGTACATTGTAATTGCATGGCTTGCAGGGAAATAAACGAATCAGATATGTCTGAGAGCTATGAGATGAGCCATGAGCCATGATGTCAGCATTGTTCAGCCACCGAATGACATCGCACGTGTCGTTTGTAATGGGCCAGATGTTCTTCTTGGAGATCGCTCAATCTTGATGATGCGTAATGCGTATCTAGTGTTCGAAATATCTGGCGAACCGAGATGGGAAAGCGGAACGTAATGCCGTATCTGTATTATGGATATACTCCGTACGCTTTAGCGTTTGCCGATGTGATTATTATGTTGATCCACTGAATCCATGCGCTTCCGTACGAGAGTTTGATTAAGTCGGAGGAATATCCTCTACTGATGTTTCCATGGGGCAGCGTACTTGGATTATAATGGGGCCATTCCGTTTGAGCGATCTTGTACCCCAGGGAGGCTGGACATGGGCCAGGCTGATGATACCACGACACACTGGGGAGCCACGAATGTGGTGACAGCTTCGTTGACAAGGCAAGTTACAACTTGCACCCTGAAGCTCAATCTGATTTCGTCTGACACACATTCGTGTGTAGGCACCGGTTCGAACTAGCTCTTGAGGTTCAATTCTTTTGTCCATATTAGGCGCTGAGCCTGCAATGTGATTGGTGTGGCTGTGAAATGCCGAGTCAAGGTATGTAGGTTCCTTTCGCTCCCGTCGGGACCGAGAGAGAAAGAAGTGAGCGGCGAGCCCAACGGTGTGGAGAGGAAGGTCACACTAACTTCACGCCAGTGTGCGAACGTATCTTCTGTCAAGAGCCGTTGCCTGGAGGCTGCGCTCACCCCTTGAACCCTAGCGCCCACGTTACGTTGGACCGAACATCCTGGTATCCGCTAGGCATCCCTGGTTAGCGGCAGTTACCCTTGGATGAGAGTTGTAGTGTAAGTCGACTTGGGGTGCCTATGATGTCCGACAACGACTTGATAATATTATGACGGGCGCAAGAATTGTATCAGGAAATACATATCCGTACTTCTTGTGATGATGCTGTCCACCACGAGACTAGATGGTAATCTTCTCCATGTCCTTGTTGTACGGTAAAAGCACCGTACTTTCAATGCAGCCTTGAAATGAGGGGCACTTGAGGGCTTAAACCCCTCATACGGCCTCGTACAGCACAGCGGTGGTATCTCAGGAGAGCCAAGACTCAATGTCTTATGTCTTTGGGCGTGTGGCGCTGATGACGAAGGCCAACTGTCGACATATGTAGTGAGGCGCTCCCTAGCGGGGATAAAATTTCTGTGAACCGAAATATCTGGTTTTAATATTGTTGATCTTTTCCATAGTGACCATGCTACCTGGAGCTGAAACCATCTTTACAGACTGGGCGTCAACGTTACAGCATTGTTAGCGACAAGCGAGGTGCCAAGTAAGGGAAGAGGAGAGCAATGCGGTCTTCTGGGGACTCGGCCGAGCGACAAACAAAGAGCGAGGAAAGGTTAAGAGAAAAAAGCACCGGCCAGTATTTTTTGCGGGTAGAGGCCGGAGATGAAGCTGAATTAGGCAGTCGAACAAGATACCCTGCCTAGGCCCCATATACGATCCGCGACACGGTAGTGGATCCGGGGTAGAAGCCTCTGCAGAAGGAGGAGAGATTGATTTTTTGATGAGTGATCACTGATCTGACAGCTCGTTCTAGCAGGGCAGGGTATTCGTCGGTAGCCGAGATGGTACGTACCAGGCACGCTTTTCTTCGCACAGACAGATTACCGAGGCCCTATCAGGTCCTGTGCTTTGATTGAACCCATGCTCCAGCGGCCGACGCCAGCGGGCGCCAGGAAGTGCTCCCTTGTTTGCATTGGAGCACCCCTTGACAAGCGGCTTATGGTACGGGTTGACAGCGACCTACTGTACAGTCAAGCTTAGTGATTTCCAGTCCATCTGGCATGAGTGCAGAATCAAAGATGATTCAATCGCATATGCGCCTGGTAATTATTCGATTTAGTGCGTATCTTGCCCAACGAAACTTTGCCTATCTGTGCGTCCCGCCTCGATATCTGAGCCATGTTTCTGGTGGTTCATTGCAGCAAGCGACGTCGCGTCGAATCCACCTCGGTGTCAGCAACCTACCGGCTGGACTGTACCTGGTAGACATATGGGTCCGTATGAAGCGATGCAACTCTGACCATGGCCCGAATATATTCGGCGCAACGTAGAAAATATGTATGTACGCACGTCGTCGGAACTTTAATAGAAAGCTTCACGATGCATCCCTGTATCACTTTTTCCTCCTAGCTTTGTGGCACGTGCTACCCGAATCTTTGGCAAGTGCAGAAACTCGTCGGTAGTGGAAGTGGAAGTCAATTTGGAAGGTACTTTACCGACTGAAAAGATCCATCCCGGCAGAGCAGGTGCATGGTTGGCCGTGATTGGTAGCGGTGCCTTCCTCAAAGGGTAACTGGCAACTGTCTCGCCTACCCCCGAGTGAAATGCACTTGCACTTGCACCTGGGTTCTCGATGACATGTGTTGGTGGCTTACGCTTTGTCCCAAACATGAAACAACAAAATTTGAATCGTCATCGAACGACCGTCCATTCCCAACTCGTTGTTTTGCCAATTTCCAAGGAGACATGCAGGCTTTCTGGATACGCGGACTTTACGGACTTGAGCTCGCAAAGTTCTCCAATATGATACTTTTATTTCCGCCAAAGGGTGTTATCGGAGTGGAGCAATCCATTCTCTCGGGTTTGCTTCATCATGGCTTACACACACATTCGAATTTCCCCTATCTGTTTACATGTCGTTCGTTCGTTTCGCCGAACATAACTGCGACATGCGTTTGAGCCCTTCTGCTAACTTAGCTACCACACTTGACTAGATAGGTAGGCTCAGTCACGGCAAGGCTATCGGTAATACCAAGATGCTGCTAACAATTACCGGGCCACACTCTCTGACGCTATTGAGCACGCCCACGACGTCCACAACGCCCACAACGCCCCAGGACGCCCCAGGACGCCTACATATATCCGAGCCTGCCCCACTGTTGGAATGACGGCGAAACGATGAGGCGCCAGTACGGACTAGCGTTGGAAGATCGTACGACTGCCGTGACATGCCACACCTCCTTTTGTACGTAGACCATGTGCCGCACGCGGCCAAGACGTCATATCTATGGATCCGGGGACCTGCAACCTAGGGTCATGGCCGGCACTGCGCGAAAAGCAAATCTCCCCACGAAGCTGTCAATAGAACCACGGGTGCCGCAACGACGGCCCTGTAAATCTGGTGCAAAGTCTATTTGTCCCGCCCTGTAGATCGACATGAGCTTTGGCAGCCGACCGAGAATCAAAATCATTCATCAGGGGGTGAGCGCATAATATCCAATAATTAAGCAAATAGGTAATAGAGGCTCGATGCTTTTCAGAGTTGGATATTCTCATGATGGCTGGGATGATACACTAAGAACAATTGCATACTATCGCTACCAAAGGTCTTACCATGGGAAGATTCTCATACCATCAACTCAGCACCTCGGTTGCTCCAGCTCTATAACCAGGAAGTCCTATGCAGCCTGCCAAATTTGGCATCATCAGAGCCCGCGAGCACTCCCCCGTGTTATAGGGCTTGGCATTTCATCTTATTGCCAGCACAATCTCAGGATGGGTCTCTTAATTAGGTATGCCGAGTGCTTTATCCACCGCAGCACTCCTTGGACATAAGTCCATCGCAGAGTCTAAGAGTCAATTCCCTACCTCTCAAGCCACTAGTTGGCAAGCTTAATTTCCAACTACCACCCTAGGCGCTCGCAATATTTACTGAAAGCGGTTCATATACCATACTTGCGCTGCTTGGATTACGAAATGATACAGATATTGAACCATTTAACAACGGATACTGGCTGACTGTCAGCCTTCCCGCCTATCCGAGTATACGAGCCGGATCATGAGCTCGTTGCTCCGAAGGCGTGGCATTTCTGTACCTGAGAGGCTGAATTGCTAACTACCTGTGTTTGCCATACACAATTCTGACGACGGCTGTACAAGATGGGCCAACAGCTTCGGATTGTCCATAGCCTACCAACATTGCTCGGCGATCCGGCGTTGAAACTATTATATCGTTTCCGTCAGATCATTATCACGAATCCAGCTTGACGATAATTTATAATGCATTCGCGAGGTTGAATGTTCGCTCATCTTCTAGCGTCTTACCCCAAGCTGCAGGGGATATAGATCCATTAGTCCACGAAGCCGCTAAACGACGCCGCACTTAGGTCAACAGTGGGATCTTAGGAGTCCGACGGACTGAGCTTCAGGGGTCAATGTATGCCGTTATTTACTTCCTGACTCGACTACTCGTACTGTCACAGGCATGATTCCGGGTACAAGCAGAGGTCAATGCGATTCATTTACTGTGGCAGTATTCGCGCAGCTATGGCCACGACAGACAACAATCACCTCGATGGGCATAATGCACTTTTTCCACCTCCTGCTCAATTATTGCTGAGAAATTGATTACTACCTTGAGCACTTTTATGGAGCTAGAAGCACTCAACTATATTGGCTGAATTGAAGTAGCCTGTTGCTTATTTTTATGCTTTCCAGCGGGGTCTTCAGAAACCCGGCGATTCCTCTGTTCGTTCACGGCACTCTGCCTACATACCCGTGCCCTGCCGGTACATGCATGGCATATGTGAGGGCTGTGAGGAGTCGGTTTACAGCAGGGCTTACAGAGCAAAGTATTTCTGTGTGACATGCTTATACACTTCTACCACCCGCCACAACACTGAGTGATCAAAGTCCTTTACCCAACGCCACACGGGAATTTCTAACAGAGTGCCAAGGCCAACGGTGTCTTCACTGTTTTGCGCTGCACGACATGGAGTGGGAGAAAGAGTTCGATATAAACTTTATCTACTTTAAAAAAATGTTTCGAGCGTTTAAGCGCGGCTACTGGCGGCCGCCCGTACCAGGATATCTTTCTGGAAGAGCTGAAGTTCTAGACAGACTCACAGGAACTCTCCTAACAGACCCTGGTTCATTTAGTCTCTCTCCTGGCGACCAAGGGAGGAAGGTGTTGAGGCATTGTTAGCCTGGGTATTTGAACAAATTTGTGATGGAACTGTATCGTTTCGACACACGTTATTACTCAACTGCTTATCCTGGGTTTTACTTTCAGTTTCCTAATCTGAACCAGGGATCTTGCTGACGCAAGGCGCACCCCTTGGCGGGTTCCCTGACTCTTGTTGAGAGCCCTCTGACTGAAATACACCCCGTGTGTCGCGCGCGGCATGATGGAGCTCATCCACAATCACCCACAACCCACTGGCCGCTGGCCGCTGGTCGCTTGCCGTAACGTCAGCGTCTGGTAATCTGGGCCTTGGGAATCCATCAGCCGTCAGTTATCCATCTATCAGCCACACACTCCCAGAAATCGGCGTGCCACGCCCACCCGGCCCCGTCCTCCGGTGCCCGGCAACCCATGCCTCTATCCTTGCAGATACATAGGATCATCGTCAAGCACTGGGCTGCTTAGGGGTGTACGAGAGCCGTTGGGTTGGCTCGCACGCCATGTTATGTACTGTACCCACAATGCCGTTGGCGTTGATGGCCAGCTGCCTGGGATCGCTCGACATCTGCGCTAGTATCCGCAAGTCATCCAGCCTGGGGACCCATCATGTCCCATGCAAATAAGGCCACAGATATTCACCGTACACGTGTGGGCAACGGCACACCTCTAACGAGGCGCTCCGGGACTCGCATTTCGCGTGGCGGGATTGGGGGACTGGGATTGAGAGACTTGGGACAGGGATGGTTACCTCCGTTGGGCGTTCTTTGATCCGTCTTGTCGCAAATCTAAGGAGCCAAGGTCACACCCAGCAAAAGTATCCACGCCCACGCCTCTACCACGCGGAAACGCTTCGGTCGTTAACCAAGCGGTTGGCGGTCATCGCCAACTAGCCAATGCTGAGAGTTGGTAACTCTCTTGATTATATCACTTTTCAACCGTCTTGGATTTTCAACAGATGGAGGTTTTTCTTTCACTTTCTCTGCAAGTTTGTGACTTCTAACCACGTATACTTGGTGAGGATCGGCCGACAACTCTGGTAGACTTCTCCTAGTCTTAAACCATCACGCCCAACCCGACAGTTTGGATCGTGTTAGGATTGGTACATCCCCTCCTTTCCCTTTCCTAGACCAGCTTGTTCCTGGTCTTGGGCTATCCGTATTAGGGTACCACCGCGTCTTTTACGGTGGCCTGTCTTAGCAACGCTGGCCCCAAAAAGAGCCGCGCCGCTGTTGTAATAATTGTATCCGATCCGAGGGGGGATAGATAATTGCTGACCTCCCCCACCAATTATTCGGTGCTGGTTTACATTATTCGACCCTGAAGCTCTTTCACAGCAGTGTTTCTCCAGCCTCAAATGCTCTTTTGCTGCCACTCGAGCCATATCGAGTAGTCCTCTCAATGGGTGTCTTACCTAGCATAGATTCTCGTCCTCGTTTGGTTTTCCCAAATACTCCCCCAGAGTCGACAAGCCCCGGCGCATCGACTTATTCTACTAACTCATCTGCGGACCGACCTTGGATCTCGCCAGCTCCTACATCGCCTTCCATGAACAACTATGACAAGTCTCTGACAACAGAAATGCCTGCAGATCAGAAGATGAATGGTGAACAGTCAAGGCCAGAGTCGACCACGCAAGCTGCACCTCGACAACAACTTCCTTCCTTGAGTAGTATCTTCGGACCTCCGCCACCAGCTAGCCGACCAGCACACTCGCCCCTTTCAGAGCACAACAACTCTTATTCCACTACATCTCCCCTGGATCGCACTCGTGCGCCATCTGGTGACAGACATCATTCAACATCATACTTCCCACCCACGTTGTCACCTTCATTATCGCAACCACGCACCTACGACAACAAATTCGATGCAGATCGACACCCAGCCCATGGCCTCCCACGGTCTTACTCTGGTTCATCTTCTCCTAGATTCCGCAACAGCGAACACGCCCGCCAGGAGTCAGTTACCGAAGGGCAATCTGGTCGATGGCCTGCGCATCAGGAAAGTCGATCTGAGTACTCTCTGGGATCTCGAGATGGTTCATTTCGACCGCCCCAGGACCAGTTTCGGCTTCAATTTCCAAGTCCTAAGGAACGTGTGATTCCCACTTACAACGACCAGGGATCTTCACAAGGAGCCCCAATCCCTCCACCAACACCAAGCACCACGGCGACTGATGGTGTTCCTTCAAAGGATGGACTGGGCCCCAAGATCTGGACTGGAACACATTTCTTGCCTAGATTTGTCAGGGCCACTGAAGTGCCAGGCGAGGGAATGTGCTACTTCTACGATGATGGCAGTCACTGCAAGACCGTAATTGATGGTGAGGCAGTAAACGCTCACTGGGGTGTAACCAAAGCTGGGAAACCCAGAAAACGACTCGCAATTGCATGTGTGACATGCCGTGAGAAGAAGATAAAATGTGATCCTGACTATCCTCGATGCGTTCAGTGCGAGAAGTTTGGTCGCGTGTGCAAATTCAAGAATGCGTAAGTTCTATTTCGATCAATCACTCCGTGTCAGATTTGTTAACATTCTCCAGGCCTCGAGGAGGGCATAACACATCACCATCGACGCCGCCGGCTGAGCTTGACGATGTCAGGACATTGAATGGGCCAACCATTCACAATGAGAGCGAGAACAGTTCGCCGGTGTCGCCACGAACTAATCTCCGTCCCCAGTCTCCAGAGTCGGGCTCACACAAGAGGCTTCGATCGGGATATGACAGTTACGTTTCGATGGGTGAGCCAGTGCATGCACTACCGCCTGTTGAGGCTCCCAGACCTCAAGTCTCCATTCAACCTCCCGCAATTGAGCTGCCTCGAATTTCCGAAGACGTGCTCAACCAAGCCTGGCGAACTGATCCCTCCCTTTCCGACCCCCAGTCTATTCGTTCGGTGATCTCTCACTTTTTCGTCCACCTCGACAGCACCATGATCGTGCGATTCATCCCCGAGAACGTCTTCAAGGCATGGGTTGTAAATCAAGGGCACCGCAAAACGCCAGAGGATTTGATGATCCTGTACAGCATTCTCGCTGTCGGTGTTGCTCTCTCTGGCGGACCGAAATCCATCGCTTTTGAGTACGCGTCTGTTGCACACTATGCTCAGAAATTCACCACAGCCAACTGTATTCAGTTGGTTCAGACTAGAGTCTTACTGGCACTGTACTATATTTCAATTTCCCGCTCATCTGAAGCTAATGAGATGATCTCAGCAGCGGTGGCTTCAGCAGCTTGCCTTCAGCTGAACGTCGAGATCGAAGAGTCAAAGGAAGCCGGCCTAGTCACCTTTCCGTTCGGAATGAACAAGGCTGGGTACTGCGAAGCCAGGAGAAGGACTTTCTGGTCTCTTTACATGCTAGAGCGCCTTGACGGTCGCTTTCCTGATCATTTGGCCATGATTAACGCCGAAGATATCTATATTCGCCTACCCGCCGACGGTCAGAGCTTCGAGCGTGAGATGGATGGATTCGCTCCTGTCTTCAACCCTTACGTCTCCAGCGTTGCTATGGCGCAAGACCGTGAGCTTGGCATTTCGGCGTACCTAGTCCAGATGGTACACATCTGGTCTAACGACGTATGCCGGATTTATAGGATGGCTCGACGAGCGAATGTGATGGAAACGGATCTGGAGTCATCCCAACGACTCCTGAAGCGGATTCAAGAGTGGCGCAACGCCTTGCCTACCCGGCTGGCTTTTACCGCTTCGAACCTTGAGTCAGCAGCGCTGGCAGGGGAGCTGGGACCTTTCTTGACCATGCACCTTCTTTACAACCATGCCATGATCAAGCTCAGCCGCCATACGCTGGCAGCTGGACGCCTTTCACCTCAAGTTACATCTCACAACATACAAACATGCTATGAACATGCAACACAAGTGTTGGATATGGCCAAGGCACTTTTACGACTTCATCGTGGAGGCCAGACAGTCCTCAGTGGACCTGCACCAGTTCTAGCCATGGTTTTGGCGGAAGCTGTTGATGTTTTCACAGCAAGTGGCCGTCTTTCTCACCTTAGCGACATCATTGAGAATGTGCACATGGTTCAGGGAGTGGTTCAGGCCATGTTTGCCATTTGGGACAATGTGCGGAACGCGCAAGAGGCGATTGATGGACGCCTCGCAATGCTGCATCGCATCCGAGAGCGAGGCAGCCAACCGGTCAGTCCTATGGAAGGCTACCGAGTCTTTTATAGTTCTGAAGGACGTGAAGAAGAGAAGATCCTTCGTTGGCAAATCAACAACCCAATGGAGAAGCTGTATCCTCGGGACATGGATACCATTTACTATCTACAATGATTTGAGCAAGCGGATTGCATGAAATATCTGGCACTGGCCACACGACGCTGATTTCTACCGTTTTTGTATTATTTGCATCTTGCTGCATTCACGACACTGCAGGCATGGTGTTGGGCATCCGAATTGGGGGGTTATGGCGTTATATACATAGCATACGATGACAAGCAGTCAGTTGATTGCCTTGTCGCTTGTTTGTTCCCGGATAGAGGGACTTGTACTGTTTTTTATATTATTCCCCATTGTATGACATATCTTACTACGCACATAAAGGAAGGAGTTCTGGCGTCTTACCCTGAGATTTGATCTCGAGTGAGCTGAGCGTTCTTGAGCCAGGCAGGCACCAAGATGATTAGGCATCTGGTCCACACCAAGTCTGTTGAAATATAATTGACGTCCAACGCTTTGTTGGACTTGAACACGAGATGAGATGACTTTCGGAGCAAATACTGTTTGCAGGGAGTGACCAGACCAACCTGAATCTCCTCGAGTAGTTGTTACAGGCTGAGACAAGACCGTCTGGAGCGCTTTTGACAAGGGGCTTGAGTAGTTTCATGGATGCGACCATGTCTAGTGTGCGGCGTGATCTTCCTGTGACATGCCCTTCTCATGTTAGAGCCAGACTCTGTCGTTCCCACAGTTTACGACCAGAAGACCTCTCTTTTCCGAAAGGCCCTGCAACTCGTGCCAACACGAATGCCATGTTCCTCACATCAATGGGCGGCTATTCGTCTGCAGCAACAATATGGATCATGGCTGACACAATCTCCTAGGCGCCGATCTCGTATCTCGGAAGGATCCTCTCATCCTCCAGCAGACATGAACGAATATGGTACCAGCCTGTGATAAGAGGCTTGGCAGAGTATTGGTTGGCGGGTTAGCGAAATAGGTGGATGAGAACGGACTCGAGGGAAGGGAATCCCAGCATCAACTTTGGGGGAGGGTTTGTTGGTTGGGGGCCGTTGAAGCTGTTGGTTGTGTAAGTGGTTCTTGATGGCCTCAGAGTCCAGACAGAGGTGGAACTGACGGCG
>JABSTL010001841.1:0-17855 GCA_013759095.1 Fusarium sp. NRRL 29148 | reverse complement strand
GCAGGGGAGGTTATGAGGGCATACGCACAACATCGACACCGCGGTTTCGAGCAACGGCGATGACAGTCTTGAGGGTTCCGAAATCGATACCTATACAGAGGAAAGCCAACGGTCAGTTTGGTGTTGTTCAAAGTCTGGTTGTTCCTTGCGAGGAATAGCGAATGGCTGAGCACCACCAGCAAGAAAAAAAAGTGAGAACTCGGATGGCATCACTTACCAACGACACTCATGATTTCGACGGGTGGGGTTTGCCCCGAGACACGATATTAAGGTAGAAAGAAGAAGGGGGATATAAAGTTGAGCGATGCTCGGGAAAGCTCAAAAGAGAAGAAGGAAAGCGATCGCAAAAAGGCGGGAGATAGAGGGAGGATCGTGAGAATGGATAAGATAGGAAAGAGTAAGGTAGGTAGGTAATGGAGGGGAAGAGTAAAGGCCGGTAGGGTATGAATGGCTAAGGTATGTAAGGTGACCTAGGTTAGTTTGGTTGGGCGGCGGTTGTTTATGGCCTGGCCTGGTCCGCTGGCGCTGGGTCAATATTTTTTTTTAGGTGGAGGGGCGGCGAATGGGGGATACCGCTCAATGGGCTGCACTGTACTGAAATTTTCAATGGTTCAGTGGCTACAGGGAAGTGCACTGTATCCAGTACCTGCGGGTCGATGCACGATGTGGTGGGCCTGCAGTGTAGAGCGATGATCTAATCCAAGTATACACTACTTGAAAGCCTGTCGCGATTCGATTCTTTTCTTTAAGCTGTTTCTAGAAGATGCCGAGTTTTGTTTCTTTAAAAGAGTTTCAAAACGTACGTCTTCCAAAAAAGATATCCTTCGAGTCTTTATATTCATGGTGGATCTAGTGAGGATGAACCAGCGCAATATCTCGTTGTGCTGGGATACTGTGGTCACGTTGAACAGTTGGCTAGACTTAGCAGACCCTAGAAACGACGATAGATTTCTGTGCGATTCTGTCACCAGATTCAACAGCTCCTGTACGCAATCAAATTGCCTTACAGTGGATATCAGGGATTTAAAACAGATACAGCATCTCCACAAAAAAGAGAAACGCAAGGCACCAGCATCAGCCACGACGATACTCTGTACATACCTCACAGCAACTAAGTTGCTAGGTAGGTAGGTAGTCAGTCTAGTGGGCGGTACTTCTTGGTACTGTTCCTCAGTGAGTGATAATTACCCTTGACTCGAGTCTTGAATGAGGCAAGCAAATACAATGCCTTCCCAACCCGTTTTGGCTTACCAGGACAAGTACAGCAGCAAGTAAAAATTTAGTTGTCATGCCCCTCCCCCGCTATTCCAACATTTCGAAGACGAGGCAGACACAAAGCTTTGTTGGAGGGGCACACACAGTACAGAAAACCCCAAAAGAGTGAGGGTCCCTCTGATAACGATAATGCAAGTAACTACCTTAAAGTACCTACCTTAGTTAAGTCTCCGTTCATAGATTCCTCGCCACCTATGTTCCTTTATTAGTCTCTTCGGCATGGCAAACTTGACTTTTCCATCACATTGTATCTCAGCGCACTCCTAACCCCAATTGACGAGACAATAATATCTCCATCAAGAACATTGAAGAAATTTCGAGTCTACCTATCTTGGTCGAGCTCAATAATACCACCACCTTAAACCGGGCCCAACCCTCCGGGTGTGACTAAAGACAACATTTGCATGATCTTGACACAGCCAAACAAACCGTGCCAAGCTGTTCGAAACTAATATCATGCACTTTTCACTCTCCTGCTCCGCCAACTTGGAAATGAATTTTCAGGTGATCGACTGGACTGGCTCACCGACAAAACACTCGTTCCTCTCTCCGGCACACCGAAACGACAATTTTTCATGAGCTAACAAGGAGTAGCCTCAGGTTGGTGAGAGTTGTTGGAATTGCATGTATATCAGGACGCCACATTTCAGTGAGGCTATTCGGGTTGCTTTCGCCCTACCCCGTCTAACCTGTCCGTAGTTGGTAGTATATAGCAAGTGACAGGGTCACTTGGAGCATACGACCTCGGTCAACAAATGACCTGTCTGGTCTGGCCTGGCCTTTATCATCTTCATCTCTCTTGTGTGCTGTCATGATGGCCGATGCAGCTCCAGAATTGCGGGGTAGATATGGGCTTCATCATGCTTGGATCGACAACTATCCAATGCAAAACCTGCTGTTCATTGTTCGAGATAGCTTCATTTTTTACACTAGGTATGTATAATCTGAGAATGACGAACCACAAAAGGAACTAGCTCAGCCTGAGCAATATGAACACTGGCTTGATCCGGGCATAATCCATCGCCTTATTCTAACGGCTTTTCTTCAACCTCCCTCTCGTCATTCGACTAGCAAACGACATGTTTGATCCAAGCCTTGTTTGCCCCCCGTCAAGGCTGGTGGTACCAACACTTCTCTCCAGGGAATTTCGACGACGAGATTCAACTGGTTCATCTTGGGCGACCTGATTGTATTCGATCGTACTTCGGGAAGTGGCCATATCTCCCGAAATTTCAGTACGCCTCATAGGTGAAGCTGAGAACCTACGGCTAGACCGGATGCCTTCCATATTGCTCACCTGAGAAGCTCGGTCCTGCATTTGTTGTGCAATCTCGTACTTCCGAATGTTTTCCTCATCCATCAGGAGCTTCATTCTTCGCTGTGTTCCAACCCCGAGATCCGCACACTCTTGAGGCTTCGAGAACTCATGGGATGTTGCTTTCCCCATCTCAATATCCTCTGTGCTGGTATCGATCTCATCTGGATGAGCATATGTTCCCGATGCTGTCTTCTGACGTGCCGAAAACTTGCCATTAATCTTGTCTGGTGGTCGCACCACGCTTCGAGTTCGTCCGAGTTCGGTGGTTGCAGTCGACATACGGTTTGAGGCAGCCCTACGTGCTTCATGTGCCGCTTTAAACGTCTCGGGGACCACGTTCAGTTCGTCTCCCTGTTTCTCAGCTTGCTCCACTGCTTCTCTTGCTGTCGTGTGAGCGTCCGCCGCCGCAGCATCGGCTCGTGGCCCGCCCCAAGTTCGCTGCCCTGCTGTGAATATACCGTAAACCATATACAGCCAGTTGTAAAACGGATTAAGAATAAACATGAGTGGATAGAGCCAAATTTTAAATCGCCGGAGCTTGGCTCCAAAGTACAGCATCAGCAGCCAATTCAGCACCAAAGAGACGGCAATGAAGCCTACGGGAAGGCCGTCCACTTTCTTGGCTGTAGTTATCAGGGCCAAAACCATGATGAAGAATAATAATGCTGTTGTTCGGATGGTATTCTGCATAAAACGGACCAATATGAGAACGGGGTAGCGCTTCCACAAGCGCCAGTCCGTCAACATACAGACCTCGTTTGTGATGAAGCCTAGAAACCATCGGCGCCGCTGCTTAACCAGGGACCGATATGTCTGCACAGCCTCGGTTTTGCAAAAGGCCGATGTGCACATCTGGATCTGGTACCGCTTCCTGGCTCCAATCATGAATAGATGGGTTAACCAGCGATCTTCTCCCAAGTGACACTTAGCAAAATCGAACAGGTCTTCACACTGCTCTGTTTTGTCTACAAAATAGTATTTGGCCATTCTCCGAAAAGCTGAGAATCGCAGCATCGTCAAGGCTCCCGGCAGACAAGTGACGGAACCACAGCCAGATTCGACGGTTCGTTCAAACAACTGTCCATGTATGTATTCCATGTCTTGTAACAGGGTAATGATGCTATGTTTCTTCGTCGTCGAGGTAATGACGCCTGTCATAGCTAGCATGTCTCTAGAATTGCCAGGGCTGAGCTCCATGTCGTAGACAAAGTTTTGTAGGCATACCTTGTCTAGGATACAGTCGGAGTCGATAAAGAGAATGAACAGATTGTCGTTCCGCTTGAGATACTCCTCGTAAACTCGGTCGATGAGCTTGAAGGTTACTTTCTGGCAGTGACGTTTTCCTCCGTGCTCAAAGCGTGAAACGGTTACACGTGCAGATCGATATGTGACATCAATACTCTTGGGATATGTCTCCATCTTCATGGACACACCAAGCTTATCAATAGTGCTGAGGTACAGTTCGTCCTCCTCATCCCCGTCGAAGGACAAGAAAACATGGATACACGCGGGCGGGTAATCGCATTCGACAACTGAGTTGACAGCTTTGAGGAGAACCTCGGGTTCCTCTCTGTAACAAGGCATGACTATGACGACCTTTGGCGCAGTAACATCATCGAGCACCTGTTTCATACGCTTCGTTCGACCGAGTTGATTTGTCACGACTTGATAGATACAGAACAACCATGGCACTGTCAAGAGGATCGCGAAGGTCCAGAATGCAAACCACTGGAGAAAAGACACCATCTCTTTCGGCCACAGCTCTGTAATAGTATCCGGAAGTGGCATTGTCACCATCATGATTGGGAGGAACATGACCCTAACCTTGATATTAGCTAAGGCGATTTTGTATTATGTCAGAGGACGGGACACGGCCTACCGGAGGAGAACAAAGGCAGCGCCAACAATGATGCACAAGACATTAATGGACCAATGTTCTGCCTTTTGAAAGACTTTGACGAGGCAATAAACAAACGCTGCCAACCAGAGAAACCACTCGAGGCATGCCATCAAAAGCACGACGCCGACTATGCTGGTATATATAATCTGGAATGATCAAATTAGCGCACGTGATGGAGCAAAACACTGCAGAATGCCGACTCACGTTTTGCAACGGCCAGTCCTTTAGTAGCGCCATGATTGCAGAGCGGCCTTTCCTCCTCGTTTGACAGCAGTCGGCAGGCAACAGAGAGACAGTGTCAGTGAGACAGATAGAGACAGTTCGTAAAATCGATCTGACGTACGGCGACCACTCGCCAAAGATTTGTGTGCTGCAAGCCGTGCTGGACAGTCGTCACCATGGGAGACAAGAGCCAAAGAAGCACAGGGCAGTGTTCAGAAAGGGGCCGTCTCTTAGTTTAGAGGCACTGCCTTGAGGTGAGCTCCCGGCGGGTGCCGGCAGGATGTTGCGAGGCTTGAATGAGTCAAACTTGGTGACACAAGCCGAATCGATTAAAAACAGAATTGGAGGAGAGCAAGTGCCATGAATATCAGAGGAAACTGCCTTCATAAGCTGCATGTGGGGGAAGGCGCGAGGAAGCTGCTGAGAACGAAAGAACCTACTATCTAATGTAAAGAAGTTCAGATCCCCGTGGGAATTCAAGGCAAGATTGTCCATCTAATGGTCACCAAGAACTGGCTGTCATACCAACCTCATCACGGTTACACATGATATATTGCCTGTCACGAGGTGAACTAGTACATTAGTGGATCTGGAAATGAACAAACATACGCAAACCAGTATTAGTTTTAGCATTTCCACTCTTGATTAAATCATTGCGTTGACCAGGTCCAATGCTCTCTAGTATCAAGTGCAGTATTTCAATCTCAAGCTACAGCGTACTGATAATCAGCAACCTGGCAGGGGTTTAAATGCCTTCCTTAGCTATTCATCTGCTCAAGGCATGTTGGACGTCTAAACATCCTCAACTCTTGGCGATGCATGTCCCTTCCGTTCCGTGGCAAGCACGTTGCTGCGTCACGAGCGTGCGGTAGGGTCGTGTTCTGACGTCCAGGCTTATACTGCGGAGGCTATCTTACTGCTGCGATCATACTTCCAGCAATGAAGCTGGATTGTGGAAGGCCGCATTGTTGAAAAGCACAGCTTGCATCAACGTTGAGGAGGATTCAGCTTACTGGACCGCCCTTTGCGCGACGTGCAAAGACGGCACGAATGTGATACAAGGTTGGTTCTTCACCACAGCATCCGTGGCCACAGTTCGGAAGCGGAGCGACGGTCATCTCCGGATGCAGTCGTCGAGTGATATCGGCTTATCGTCAAGGCTAGATTAGGAGTCTTACCCATTCGAATATCTTTACCAATCAACATCGCTCAGCTGGAGTTTACGAGATCTTTGGCTCTTATCCTTGTTCGATCTCTCCAACCGGTTGTGATAGAAGGTCGCCGGTCGTTCATTGCCTGAATGAAAGTGTGAATATTGGTGTTGTGATGAATTTGTGTGGGCTGAGGGTCTGTACCACCATCCTGGTCTTCATTCTGCTGAAGATCATAGTTGAGCACCAAATTCTTGATGCGCTGTTGTTCCTCCCTTTCAGCCTGTTGCTGGTTCTTCATTGCAATAGCAAAGGTAGAGTCGGAGGGCAGTTCAACAGTCCGCGTCTAACTCCAGGTCAGCATCTAGGGAACGGTACAAAATGGCAACGTAAACTACCTGCTGACGGTTGCCCTTCTTCGTCAATAAGGAGAACGCCATAGTATGGCCAGGGGGTGATTCTCCTTCGCCTCCCTCTGTTGAGGTAGCCTCGCGATTTTTGGGTCGAACTGGAAGTGGCACATCAAAGAGCTGCTTGCGCTCAAACTTGCGCGACTCGAGACTTTCAGCCATCATCTTGGCATACTCGCGCTCAAAATCAGCCTCATCCTCAGGGTCAACTTCCTCTTCTTGTCGAGTGACTACGATGGCTTCCTCGTCAAAGGTACTTTCGTCGTCGGAATCGTCCTCCACATCCTGTATTATATTTGTCAATCATGGCCAAGTATTTCGTATTTGATTGACTTACCTCTGCCTCCTCCTCCTCAGAAGCACTGTCTTCGTTGTCGTCGCCATCTTCGTCATTGTCCACGTTGTCATCGTCCGACGAGGCATCGCTTGTGGCATCATCCACGTCAATTCCCTTGTCAACGGCTGCCGACTTTTGATCTTGAGCAACGGCAAGTTGGAAGGCTTTTACGGCCTCATCCAAGCTTGTGGCAAGTTTCCATTGTGGTCGTGTCAGAGCAAATGTGTCTTGAACTAAAAACTCGATATCCATTGGCAGGGACACTTTAGTGAAGATGTAATACTACCAGAGTGTCAGATAGAGACAACATAACGGGGGGGTTGGTGGAACATACCTGGAAGAATGAGAGGAAGTAATCCAACTTCTTGCCCGCTGCTCCGCGGTTAAAGAACATGCCGCAGGTTTCCAGCATTGTAGATACAAGTCGGATGCGGAAGAAGTCATCGGGAGGATCGAGTGGAATATATTTACCAGGAACAGGTGGACCCCCTATAAGTTCAGTCAGTTGGTGGACAAATTAGTAGTCTAAGGAACGTCTTACCATATCCGAATGTCATAATTTTGTACATGGTGTCAAAGATAACAGGATGTTCAAGCATGCGGTAGTTATAAAGCTCGCCAAGATATTTGACTTCGGCAATGCGTCGCTGATAGAACCTGTAATCATTCTGCTCGAGACCAAACGTCATAGACTCGATCACGTTATCAATAACCTTGACCACAAAGGCAGGATGGTAGCGATAAAGCGCGCTGAGCAGGATACCAAGGAGATGAACGCTTCCGTACTTCACCTTTCCAGGCTTTGAGAACACCTTCTCCAAGATGGAGACAACCTAAAACTATCAGCACTTATTCATAAGATACTATCTCTGCTGCATACCTCTGTCTCCTCCCAGTGGAGCCTCCGAATCTGCTTCAAGATCTTGCTGTAATTTCTCTTTGTCATATCAACATAGATCAATTTGCGAACAAAAAGCTCCATGGGGGTGCGTTCCTTCTGCTCAATAGCTAAACGCTCTGGTGGGTCAACGTAGTAAACAGCGTTATCGATGAGCATCCGCTCTGGTTGTCCAATATGTTGGACGGACTTCTTGCGCTGCAGAGTTTCAAGAAAGCTCATCATACGAGGAGCTGTTTCAGAGTTTCGAAGCAGATACCGGCCGCAGTTCTCAATGAGGTTGCACAGGATCTCAATATTCATACGTGAAAAGTCATCGAGGCTGACTTTCAGACAATGAAAGACAACATGCTCGGGCACAATGCCGAATTTTGTCAACTCAGCAAGATACCGAATGTTGCTCAGACGGACCTGGCCCAAGAAGTCCTTTTCCTTCCGTCGTTGAAGGCTTCGAAATTCCGCATCAAGGTAATCGACCAGACCCTTTGGAACATCTGGCATATATCGACCCAAAGTCGCCACAAGACGAGACCATGACGGGAGTAGGTCGCTACGACCCTTTGGAACTTCCGTCAGAGCCTTCACCAGACGGTTGCGAGAAGCCTTGGAATTCAGGAAGCAGAAATCGATAGCTGTTTGGTCTGCGATGTCTTTGTTGGTCAATTCTGGTAGACGCGCAAGCAGGGCATCGACTTGCGCTCCAATGGTTCGGTTAGCGATAGATGTGGACTGGTCATCAGCAGTCTCGGCAGTCTTGGGGGCTTCCGAGGCCTCGGATGGGTCTACCTTCTTCCCAACTTGTTCGTCCGTGTCTGTCTTCTTCTTTTTGCCGTCTTCCAGTAAAATAGCTGGGACCTTGCCTTTGAGATCAACCAGATTTTCGTAGAAGCGTCGCTCATCTTCATCCTCCCAGATTCCGGCACCGTCTCCCATAGAACGAAGATAATCGCCAGTCTTAACGAGACCGATAGACCCGTTGGAAGCGGCGAATGAATCATCTGAGTCTTTGAGATCCGGCATTTCAGCCCCAATTGCGTCCGCAATAACCTGTGCGTTGGAAACGAGGCGTTCTTGAGCTTTGACCTGCTTCTCATAGTTCGCCTGTCGATCTTCAAAGACTTCGCCAGACTTGACATACGCCTCGGCATTACGTCGAGCTTGCGACTGTATCGACTTCTGATCCCGAGTGATATGCCCCTTGACATCATCAAAATACTTCTTCAATATGCTCCTGAATCGATCACGCATTTCGGGTTCGGTAAAAGGTTGATCTGCGTCAGGAGACACCTCATTTCCACTATTGCCATCCTCGGCTTCATTCCCTTCAGTAGTGCCGTCTTCCTCTACTGTCTTTCGGCCATCAGCGCCTGTTGGCTTCACCCCAAGGATATCCCAGCTGAATGACTTGACAAAAATGACAAGAAGCGGAAGGTTGGCATGTTCGCGGTCGTGTCCAAGCAAATCCTTGAGTACTTCAAGGGGGAACGGTTCCGCACCGGTGCCTTTGTTCGTTCGGGTCTTCAGTTCGGGAGTCTTGCCTGCGGCTCCTTTTGTTGCGTCGTCAGGCCTGCTAACATCGTCAAGGGTCCTGATGACGCCAACAAGCCACAACTCGGTCACTACACGAAGTAAAGCGCGGTGTCTTGTGATGCGCTCCTTCTCTTCTTTCTCACGAACCTCTGGTGCTAGAGCTTTGAGGATACCCTTATCTGGAGTCGCCATCCCTTTTCCAAGAAGCCAAGCTAAGTATTCGGTGAACTCGTTGGGGCCGAATCGCTGATGGAGAGCACTGACAATCTCCACGCTGGCCTCAATCTCGCCAGGCGACTTGAGTCGGCATAGTCCCTCATAGCAAGCAGATATGATCTCGGAAAGGTACTTGTGTAGGCTCAAAGTTCGGATTTCCTGAAGGAAGGTACTGAGGGTAGCGGCGGTGATGGCTGTTCGCAGCCGCTTAATGAAAGCGGTATTCTTCTTGAGAGACGAATCGAGAGTCTTTGCAACAGGGAACAAGTCTACGACAGGAGTTGTTATTAGAAGATGGCGGGGGAGTGGGGGGTAGGCATATGATTCATACCAGATTCGCCATCCCAGGCCTTTTCGTTCAGAGTGCGCAATTCACCTAGAGAGACAATGAGCTAGTATACAATCAAGAAGGGTGGTGAGAGATTATACGCTTCCTTGCGCGATCCATGGCGGGTCACGGTATGATTGGAGGCGATTCGCGACCTGGTAAATGTTCTAGATCGAATGTGAGATGGGTGGAGGCGGCGCTACATTCAGCGCAGGCTGCCTGCTAAGGGATGTATTTCCCCAGAAATTGATGCTGTAGATAAGGCAACAGAGCCGACATGGGTGCGTCCGTCAAGCCAGGACGGGGGATATGCGATGTGGCAGGGCTGATACGCCGGGGCAGTCAGGGTCTGTTCGAGGTTTTGCTGTTACCTGATTTTGAGGTCGACAGCGATCAACGTTAAGGTACGGAATACACCTAGCCAAAGAGGTGGAGGTGCAGGTGCCTAGGGTGGGGTCAAGTTTCGCCTGCCACCAAAGTCATAATGGTATACGGAGTACCTACCTAATATTCGAAGCTTGGATTTCTACCACACGTAAATCAGAATTCTTTAGGTACATTAGAACGAGAACTCTAAGATAAGGTAAGCACTTACCCGATGAGCTCGCAATTAATAACTTTCAGCCACAAGATATTCATGGTATTACAAGACTTGGGGTCTAATTACAAAGGCTGCAAACGCCGCACTAAAAGTGTTCTCAGAGTTGGGATTCAGTCATTGCATCACGATTTTATTGAGGGTTGTATTATAAGACATATAAGATTGGGGAACTCACAGCATCCCTGGAGTGTAAATATCATTGCACATAGAGTGCTAATAAACCCTACTAGAGTGTTGATCAGCTCCAGGTTAGGCTACTCGTCTCTGGTGTGAATAGAGTCGTACATCAAGTGCCGGGCTGTCGGGCTACTGTGTAGTCGTTAGGTATTGCCGGGTTTGTGCTGAACCAAAGCGCCGGAACAATGTTCTAGCGTCTGTGCTCGATAAAGGCCTTGCTCGACTCGATCTTTGAGCTTACACCCCATATGTAGAGACCGAGTAAGTACCAAACGTTATCAGTGTATCCAAAAATGAAAACCATCCGAACCTCACAAATAATTACATCGTTTGATTCTTTGGGGTATCATAATGTATTGGAATAGTTAAGAATTCCAGCCTACGCAGCATAGACCATCATATCATTCACGACAACTTAGAGCATACCATTTCCTGCTTCATCATAATCCTTCAACCTCAACTTTATCCCTTGATAGTATGACCATGGTCAAATCTGGACGGAAAATATGCCCACGATCTTGAGATGTTTAGCATCTCCGGGCGGAAAACTTGATCACCTATAATGCACGAGACATTACCGACAGAGTGCTCATCTATGCGCTGCCTAAGGTTGTTTCCCACTATCTTGATCCCCTTATCAGCCCAGTTGCAATGTGGGCCCTCAGTGATTCAGACATCTCCGGGGGCAATCAGCTAAGGAACAGACGTGATTCGCCCATCGCCTCTATCTCCTGATAACGCATACTCCTCAACCTCCGCGGGATCAGACCAGAGCCCAATGCATCCACTCAATTGTAACTTGCATCTCCTCGCGGGAAATAGAGAAACACGATATCATGAACCAAGCCTCAGCAGATCCAAACGGAGAACCTCAGGGGGGTCCTAGGCCCACGAAACGGACAAGCGGCAGTGCCATCACGTCAGATCACCAGCGATAAGACTTATTATACTGCACTTCCTGCTGCCTCTTAGACTAATCTTCAATTCAAACAATGTTGTCAATACACTTGGTTGTGTAACCATTCTTGAGTCCTCTTCACAGCTGGCATATATATCTCGATACACTATGGAGACTTCAACAACAACAACCCTCCTACAACAGGGAAAGATACCTGAAAACTCTGAACCAATCTCAACCCATACACATACCCATAGCCTCCCTCCAACTCCTCCAGGAACAGCAAAGCCATCTCGGATAGGTAGCTTCCACGATCTACAAGAACTCTCATCAATCGAATCCCCTCGTCTCGACCATATCAAGCCTTACCCTCTACCTCCAAAATGCTCACCAAAGTCTGTCCTTAAGGAGGATCTCAAAACCCCTGACAACTTTGTTGAGAGAGATGCACGTCTCATTCGTCTAACTGGAGTCCACCCCTTCAATGTTGAAGCTCCACTGAGCGACCTATACGATGAAGGTTTCCTAACCAGCGAGAATCTTCACTATGTCCGTAACCACGGACATGTACCTAGGTGTGAAGATGACGATATCCTCGACTGGGAGTTCGAAATAAGTGGCCTTGTCGAAAACCCCATCAAGATGAACGTACGAGATCTTATCAACGAATACCAGCAATTGACTTATCCAGTGACATTCGTGTGCGCTGGAAACCGCCGTAAGGAGCAGAACATTGTACGGAAGACCAAGGGTTTTTCTTGGGGGGCTGCCGGCCTGTCAACAGCTCTCTGGACCGGTGTTGCCATCGGAGATCTGCTCGCTACAGCAAAGCCCAAGCGCGGGGCCCGGTATGTTTGTTTCGAGGGAGCAGACAAGTTACCCAATGGCTATTATGGTACATCCATCAAGCTCAACTGGTGCATGGATCCCAACAGAGGTGTTATGGTGGCTCACAAGATGAACGGCAAGACCTTACATCCAGACCACGGCAAGCCTGTTCGTATAGTCATTCCTGGGCAAATAGGCGGCCGAAGCATTAAGTGGCTCAAGAAGATTACTGTCACACAAGAGCCTAGCGACAACTGGTACCACATCTATGACAACCGAGTCCTACCCACCATGATCTCGCCTGAAGAGAGTGCAAACTTGCCCGAGGTCTGGAAAGATGAGAAGTATGCCATTTACGACCTTAGCACTAACAGTGCCATTTGCTACCCTGCCCATGAAGAGAAGGTCCCGTTCACGGGCGCTCCGGCAAGTTATAAGGTGCGAGGTTATGCCTACGGTGGTGGCGGAAGACGCATCACACGAGTCGAAGTTACCCTTGACAAAGGTAGATCTTGGAGACTCGCCAACATCCGATACCCAGAGGATGACTACCGCAACGCCCCTGAGGGTGATACCCTCTACGGGGGCCGTGTCGACATGTGGTGGCGTGAGACATCATTCTGCTGGTGCTTCTGGGATCTTGACATTCCTCTGGATGAGTTAAAGAGTGCAGATGATATAATGATGCGTGCTATGGACGAGTCTATGAATGTACAGCCTCGAGATATGTACTGGAGCGTACTGGGCATGATGAACAACCCATGGTTTCGAATCGTGATCCACAAGGAGGATGATGCACTTCGCTTCGAGCATCCCACTCACGCTACCTTAAAGACCAAGGGCTGGATGGAGCGAGTCAAGGAGGCCGGCGGTAATCTTACCAACGGCTACTGGGGTGAGAAGGCTCCTGGTGAAGTTCAAGAGGTCGTGGTAAAGCAGCCTGAGAAGCAGATCTGCATGACCAACCCTCGGATCAACCGAAGGATCACCATAGAAGAGCTCAAGGCACACAGTGGTGAAGAAGAGCCTTGGTTCGTTGTCAAGGGTGAAGTGTATGATGGCACTCCTTACCTCTCTGGTCACCCTGGCGGTGCAGCATCAATCTTTGGTGCCGCTGGTCAAGATGCTACTGAAGAATTTATGGCCATTCGTATGTCCCACCTAATCACACCAAGTCCATTGACTTGTTCGCTAACGTTTGCCTCAGACAGCGAGAATGCAAAAGCCATGCTGCCTACGTATCATATTGGCACCCTCGATGAAGAATCCCGTGCCATTCTCAGTGGAGATGCTACCAAGACGAGCGATGACGCAAACCGAGAAGTGTTCCTCCAGTCCAAGACATGGAGCAAAGCTATTCTCGATAAAAAGACATCCATCTCACCAGATACGAAGATTTTCTCCTTCAAACTCAATCACGAAGGCCAGAAGATTGGCCTTCCCACTGGCCAGCATCTTATGATGCGTCTTCGTGACCCTGCCACCCGTGAGGCCATCATCCGCTCATACACACCATACTCCGATGGCTCAGATTGTGGTCGTCTGGATATTCTTATCAAGATCTACTATGATACTCCCCAGCGCAAGGGCGGTGTCATGACACAAGCACTCGATGCCCTTCCTATTGGCCACTGGGTTGACTTCAAAGGGCCTACGGGCAAATTTGTCTACCATGGTAATGGGCTCTGCACAATCAATGACAGAGAACGTCGTGTTCGCCGTTTCATCATGGTCTGTGGTGGTTCTGGGATTACCCCTATCCGCCAAGTACTCCGCGCCGTCATGCACAATCCTAACGACACGACACCATGTCTGGTTTTCAACGGCAACCGGAGTGTTGACGATATTCTCTGTAAGGAAGAGCTCGACCAATTGGAGGCTGCCAACCCTGCAAGATGCCGAGTCGTCAATGCCCTCTCTAACCCCCCACCCGAATGGAATGGCCTCAAGGGTTTTGTGAACCAATCTCTGGTTCCTGAACAAATGGCTCTACCCAAGGCAAGTGGTGAAGGTGACGAGTTAGTGCTTGTTTGTGGGCCTCCACCGATGGTTAAGGCTGTTGAGGCCTCATTTCTGGGCATGGGTTTCAAATCATATGATTTTGTATTCTTCTAAAGAATCTTTGGGCGATGGTATGATGGCCAAAGTGGACTTCTTACGTATGTAACGATGCTTTTTTTAATTCTTTTTTTTTTAACGAGGTGTAAGGGAAATGGCGTTTAGAGGTCACATTATTTTTTGGGACACCTTGCCAGCTCTACAAAATCAGAGTTGACGAACGTACATATGAACAAACAGTATACTATACATGCTTCCACGACCAACTCTGTGCATCTTTGCAGACAAGCTATCCTTGAGCAATAACAAACTGGAAAGGGACCCCTGGTCATAAAATCGTAATAGGTTGAATAGAACCGGTGGTGCACTCAAACGAATCGGTCATGATTCTATCAATGTCCACCCTCAGAACTACTTTCAGCGCCTCCCTCAGATCCATGGCCAGTTGGGTTTGGATAGTAGTATGCTGCAACGGCGATTGCAACGTAAAGAATAATGAGCAGAAAACCTTCCAGGTAGTTGCTCTTCTGATCTTGAAGAAATCTCCCAACGGTCAGAATGGCGAGGATGAGCATAATGAGGTCGAAAACTGCAAAGTTGAGATCAAGACCCTTGTTGAGGCCCCAGCTGACAACAACGGCAAGAGGAGCGTTGAAGAGAGCAGTTTGTAATGTAGCCCCAAGCACGTGGGACATTGCCAGATTGATCTGGTTATCCCAGGCCTCATCGATAGCAGTCAAGTGTTCCGCCAGTTTCTCAACAAGTGGAACTAGAATAAGACCCATGAATGCGTCACTGACATCACCCCTTTCGATGACATATTCGATCTGCATGACGAGAATAACCGCCGTCCACGCAACAAGGCCCACGGCAACGACCAAAGCGATGATGCACTCAGTAAGGGTGAGCTTGGCCTTGGCTTGGTCCTTGTGCTTGTCTCGATCATTGTGCTCATCCTGTTCGAATACAGCAGTATAGATACCATGGTGAGTTCGAGCCTGATAAAAGACATATACAAGGTAGGCGATGATCAGAAGAACCGAGACGATGCGCGAGATTTGGAGTGTCCTGTGGTCGAGGTTTGCGGCGGTAAGGGACTCGCCATTGCCAACACCGTACTCGAAGACAGTGGGAAGGGCAAGAACAACACCACTATGAATCAATCAGTGATTTAAAGGAAGGGAAATAAACGGAAAGTAAACTGACGCAGTTAGAAGTAGTCCGCTTCCAGCTTCGCTGATAGCTTCGTTGAATTCTTGCTCTTCTTTCAGCATCCCACCGACGAAAAAGCAAGCACCGAGGCAGAGTAACATGGTAGCAAGAATTGAACCCATAATGGCAGCCTTGATAACGAAAAACATGTTCTTGGAAAGAAGAACCATGAAAAGAATGATTTCAACGATAGAACCAATGCTAGAGGTAAACGAATCAGTTGTTGTTTCTCGGGTTCACATCCATGAGGAACATACGTGATCTCGAGAAGGACTCCCAAGACATGAGGCAGCTTTCGCGAAAGCTCCTGGCCCGCAAATCCGATCAAATTGGCACACGGTACCATAGCGATATAGGCCAGTGCGAAAATAGTGATATGATTGTCGGGCATAGCATCTGACACGCGTGAGTCAGTTCTATACAGGAGCCGAGATGTTTGTTGGAAATACTTACAGCGAACAGCAATAGCAGCAGGAACGAAAGGCCAGAGAAAGTTGCAAAGCAAACTTGCTCGACTGGTTGATCTGAAGGAGATCTTGGAAAAGTGAATGGGATGGAAGCCGTTTCGGCCACTCTCGCCCGCAGGCTTGATATATCGAGACATTTTGCCGTTGCTGTGGTTTCTTTTCTCTCCTCTCTTGTGTTCGCTATAAGTGTTTGGAACTGGGAGAGTACGGTCGTCGGATGAGACTTGTCGCATGTCGGGAGAGTTGTATGAGCGATGTCGATGGGAGCGCGAAGAGGGGCGATCTCGAGGCATGTTGGCTGTCTTTTGTACCGTACCTCAGTTATGTTCACTCCAGTGCAGTACCTACAGCACAGTTCAGGTATAGATATCCCAAAATTTCCGAGAGAGAAGGGTCGAGACCAGGGACTAGGACCTGGGGGCTTGTGGGAGGGAGCCAGCTGCCAGACCGCCCAGGGTACACAGATTGGATAGGTAGGTACCTAGTGTGTTTAGTACTGGAGGTAGGTAGACACGGCTGGAGTTGTCATTACCCAGTAGCAGACAAATAAAATGAAGGAGAAAGAGGACCAAGCGCGTAACAAAAGAGGGAAGGGATGGATAGATAGATATAAATGGATTGGATGTGAGAGACGAGGAGAGCACTGCTGTAACAAGACACTCGCTCCCAGTCGATCCTCTACCTACCTAGGTAGGTATTCAATGCATTGCTATCCATAGCACAAGCTCCATGTTTCACAGCTCCCGTCTCGGCAGACCTAACCTAATAAACCCCCCTTTAAATCTCTCGATCCATTCACAGCTCATCTATTCCGTAAATCTCCCATGACCTCGTGAGCCAATGAGATAGCTCCAGCATGATGAGGGTGCGGTCATCCACAATACTTGTGCCCTGCCAAGTTTCGACTCTAAGCAGGCCAAGCCGGGCCCAACCGTTAATTTTCGGGGGCATTGCTTGGCGGTGCCTTGGATCGCACCCTAGATACCTTAGTCCAGCTACGTCACTGACGCTTTAGCCGCTGTCCAGACGACATCATTGTACAGAGCAGAGCTAAGGTACCTGTCCTGGTGCTCCATTGCTGATTGTCGGCATTTCTCTCACCATAAAAAGCAGCCTTATCGCACTCTCACTCGTTCTCCTATCCCTGGCTCTACTCGTCATACCAACAGTAGTGTCCTACGTAACTAACTAGTGCCATTCAAATTATTCTTGTTTTTATCCTTATTTCATATCCTTCAAACTTTACCCTTCCGAGGTCTAGACCCAAGCCATCTTACCCCATACAGGCCACCTCAGCAACACCAAATCACACCCCAGACGCTAGACTTGGAAAAGCCTTGTTCATCAGCCAGACAGGGGCATCTATTCTGTGATCCTCTGTGCCGGTTTCCCGTCTACCGACACTCCCATTCAAACACTCATCTCTTATGGTTTGACGCCCAGAAGTAGGCTTCACATCGAATTTGCATGCCACTATGCAAATACTCTTTTGCCACCGTAGTTCCTGTGTAATATTCTGATATCACAGATGCCAGAGCTGACAGCCTCGCGCTGTTTGTGCAGCTAACCCTGAACAATTTTTGGCCCTTTTGGTGTACATCACCATATGTGAGCAGGCAATGCAGTATGGGAAAGAATCAAAAACCCTATATGCTTAAAATGCCACCAGGACTGCTACCGGAGTCAGACGAGATAAGAATCGTGACTACCCGGGATGTGACGTCGAGTATTCGGCAACATCAGAGAGGGCTTCACTCGGTTCGTCTACGATTCAGTTGAGTTATAACCATCCTGCAACCCTGTAAGCTGAAGTCTGTGTTGCTGCACAGTTGATGTTATAGCCTGCTGTATTCTGCCATGGAAGCAGGGCATAGTGATTTCAAACAGGGCGAAAACAATTTTGGGATTCGAAAGCAGAAGTCCAGCCTGAAGGATAAAGGACTCCAAAATGGCTTAAAGAGTCGAGAAGACGGATCTCGCGCGTGGACCGCACATAACAGAGACTGGAGATCTGCAGTCATTACTCAGA
>JABSTL010001838.1:0-11845 GCA_013759095.1 Fusarium sp. NRRL 29148 | reverse complement strand
CAGTAGTCGTATCCGTCAACAGCGCAACCAACCGATCAAAACCCAGCGCAAACCCCGCATGCGGCGGACACCCTGCCTTCAGCGCATCAAACAAATGCGCAAAGTCTGCAATCCTGCTATCCTTCATCTTGAGGATATCTCGCATGATGAATTCCTGCACGGCGGGTATATGGATACGCTCGCTGCCGCCGCCGACTTCTACGCCGTTGAGGACGAGATCGTATGCTGCGCTCTTAGCTTGTAAGGGTTCTGTGAAGAGAAGGGCGAGATCGTGCTTGGATTTGGGAGCTGTGAAGGGATGGTGCGCTGCTGCGATGCCGGCGGAGCCTTCTTGGCCTGGGTCGTTGTCCTCGCCTGTGGGTTTGAACATGGGAAAGTCGGTTACCCAGACGAATTGCATAGAGTCGGGAGTACCAGGTGCGGGGAGGTCTTCTACGAGGCCGTTGATGAGAAGCTTTTTGTACAGCTCGTTGCGGATTTCGCCGATTGCTGTGGAGGCGCGGTAGTATTGGCCCTTTGGCTTCTCGCGCGCTTGGAAGACGACAATGTCACCTTCTAGAACACCCTTTCCACCTGTTGCGATGTTGACGATTTCGTCGCATTCTACACCGAGTGAGGAGAAGCCGCCGCGGGGTTGTCGCGAGTCACAGACTAGGATTACTGGCATGCCGTCTTTATTCTCGCGAAGGTGTTTCGGTAGTGATTCGATGAACTCTTCAGTGAAGCGCTTTGGTCTGGGGATGTCGTCTTCGAGATCTTTGACGGGGATGTGGAAGGCTTCGATGAGGGGGTCTTTGAGGTATGTCATCATGCTGGTGAACTGTTCGCACATTTCGTTCGGTATCGCGTGGATCTGGAGGTGTTAGTGATAGATTGACAAGGGACGATGCGACATACTCTTCCCGGGAGGCGCAAGTCTGGCTTATCGGTTCCGTACATGGAGATGCATTTCTGGAATGTAAGTGTCGTGACCTTGTGCTGAACTGGTTCATCCGCAGGACGAGACCCTTCAGGAATGTCTGCAATCACAGGCACACGACTCCCCCGGATGTCCTTGTAGCTATGCGCCGGTCTCAAAGCCTCCAGCGATCGCAGCACAATATCCGTAACATCCTTCCTCACCACCTCCGCATTCGCAAACGCCCATTCCATATCAAGCTGCGTAAACTCAGGCTGTCGATCCGTACGGGCATCCTCATCACGATAGCAGCGCGCCCACTGCATATATCGCGAAACACCACTCGCCATGAGGACCTGCTTGTACTGTTGGGGACTTTGTGTGAGAGCATATGCGAAACCGGGTCGGCGGGTCGGTACGAGGAATTCTCGTGCGCCTTCGGGTGTTGACTTGAATAGAGTTGGCGTCTCGATGTCTGTGAAGCCCTTTTCTTGGAGACCGGCTGTTAATTGGCCCTTGAGCCATGATCGGAATTGGAGTCTTGCTAGCAACTCTGGGTGGTGGCGGAGTTGGTAGTGGCGCTTGGTGTCGGGGAATATGACGTCGGGTGTTACAATGAGGTTTTGCTGTACGTCGTTCAATGGTCGAATGTCCTTGACGTAAAAGGTTCGCTTGGACGGTTGCTTCTCGGTGTCTGCGCTTGGGTTCGCTTCGCTTTCTGTACTGACGACGACTGGACTTGTTGCGCGAATACTTCGAAAGAGCGCAGATGCTTCAGGATATTTCGTCGAGTCGGCGCATAGCTGAATGACCTCGCCAGATGGTAGAACGAGATCGGCAAACGAGAGCTTCGAAGACATATTTCTCCTCTTATTCATGAACCCCGCATACTGCCCATTGGCACCAGGCGTAGTCGGTATACCCGCATTGCTATCTGGCGCACGTTAGCACCGATCTAGCGGGCATTGAAGTCGTCGTACACTGATCCCAGAGGTTGAGGACGTCGTCTTTGGTGGGCTGAGTTTTTGAGGAGGCGATGGGGGAGTGGCTGAAGCTTCGGGGGAGGAATTGTCGGGTGCGCAGGGGGATTAAGGATCGGGTACATGTGCTGAGGCGCAAGGAGGCGCGACAGCGAGAGAGAGGGAGCGCCATGACTATTGTTGTGTCAATTGAGTCATCGGATTGTTTGGAGAAGGATGGTGGGTCGATTGACTTCGAATTTCGTGGTGAGCTTCATTGAGTGTGGCTTATCGATAAGGAAGCATTCCCTGTCCCCTGGCAGCCCGGTACCGGCTGTCTTCCATTGCAGTCGACAGGAAGGTTACACTGACTTGACCCTCAAGACAGAGAACAGCACTTTGACAATGGACATTACATGGCTGAAGGCGATTCATCTGGCATTCTTTTATGCGTCATTGTTCTTTACGTCGACTTGGACGTCAGCATCAACAACCACCAAATCGGAAGCAATGAACCAGGGCAAGAGAAGTAAACAGGAGCGTCATTTAGATGGATGGTTTACCTGTCTGCCGTTGTCGGCTCTGAGCTTTCGCCGACTTAAGCTTGTTCTATTATCATGCCATATCTTCCTTCGGTTTGTCCACGTCACAAAACCCATGAACTGCCAGTGAGCCCAATCGGACCCCGCCCGACGGCCCGGACCGAGTCCCCTGTAGACTGCACTACGAATACTTTCATTTGATAGCAGCGACAACTTGTGACAGTCTCGTTCCAACATGATACTGAGAGGAGACGAGAATTAAAGCAAACTAATTACATATTCTGCATTGCATCTACAGTAATACCAGGTGTAGACGCTTGACATGACTATCAATACCAATACATAACCCGAGTCATCCAAGCCCGTTCAAGCATAGATTTGTTCACATTGCGGTCTGTAGGGTCTGAAAGAGCTTCATGAGACACAGCAAACCCATAACGCCCCACCGTAACAATAACATAATTACTTGCCAGTGTCGGCATCCGCGATGGGTGCAAAGAGAGTCTCAATCAACTGCGAGAGCGTGTTAGTTAGATTGACACAGACTTCTGGTGTAAACTTACCCAGCGATCGAGCTTGCCCTCGTTCTCATTGAACTCGGAGAACTTCTCATCGAGTTTCTCTGTTACAGGTCAGTGTCGATGTCGCAACCACCAAAGGAACAAGCAAGTTTTTATTTTACCTGAGGTCACGAAAGTCACATTCTTGATGGCCTGGTTTTCTCGAAGGCTGTCGAGGAACTGCTCGGCAGAGCTGGCTGTTCCGACCTGACCAATCATGAATTTCACACCTGGCCATACACGGTCAGCAAGAATGAACCAACAGAGGGTTTGCAAGTCTCTAAGAGAGAGGTCGGGAAAGTCATACTTCCACGGGGCAAGTTAGCAGCCTCCAGCCTGTTCCCACACTCTACAATGGCATCGGCAAGCTCCTGCTTGTTCTCCGGCTCGGGCATACCATCAGTGCTGATGGATACAAGGAGAGGTCGATCAAAAGTGTTATTGGCGATCTTGGCGTACACAAGCGGCTCGAGGATCTTGCTCTTGAGGTTGGTGCCGATCGGCGTGTCACCACCAGGCTGCCAGTCCATGGGCTGGATCATGTTGCTGATCTGGTCGAAGGTGAGGTTGGTCGAGTTGTCGACATCACGGTTGATGAAACGCAGAGCCACACCTTCGCCGTCGGGGAGTATCTTGGTGGTGATTTTGGCGATGCGTCCGATGAGTGCCTTTTGGTTTGACCAGCGACCTTCGCGCTTCATGGAGGTGCTGTCGTCTGATTCATGGTCAGCTGAGTGTTGACAGCTCAATAGCCTAGGGTTAAGAGAACTTGCCGCAGTAAATCACCTGCTGGTGCAGCGACACCTTGATGGTCTTTGGAAGGGTATCGCTGTCGCCCAGAGCTTCATCTTCCTGTTCCAGATTCGCCGCCTTTTTGGCAACTTGCTGGATGAAGTCGGGCCGGTCTTTGAAGAAGTTTTTGAGGACTGGATTCTCGTTGACATACTTGTCGACATTTCTCTGGAACTGGTTCTTGTTTGGGGTGAGGCCTTTGTTCACTCTCTGTAAAGCTTTGTTACCACTGCTAACTTCATGCCAGTTTGTTACTTACATCATCAATCTGAGAATTGTCTTGGCCACTCAGGCCGGATGCGCGACGGACGGCGTCCTCGAGAGCACCATTCACCCAGGCCACAATGTAGAGTAGGAAAGCGAGGACCATATCAGTTACCATTCCAGCAAGGCCACGCTCCTTGTCAGGGTCGAGGGCACGAACGACAGCCATGTCTTTGGTAGCGACGGCGTCATCTTGAGCCGTGGTGCCAGCGGCATTCTTGACGGTCAGAGAAGCACCGGCACGGCGCAGGTTCCGGATGGAAATGATGTCGCGCTTCTGAATGGCAAACATGAGAGGTGTCTTGTTCCCAGCGGCATCGGTAGTGCTATCAACCGAACCGGCTGGGGTGGAGGCAAGAAGCAGCTGGACGATCTTGGGGCGCTCCTTGGTCGTCCTCCAAGTGGCAAGGAGCAGGGGAGTCTCTCCATCTCTGGATGGTGCGTCTGCCTTGGCACCCTTCTTGAGCAGGTTTTCCACAACGTTGGGAATACCAGCGACGACAGCGGTCCCGAGAGGTGTGAGGCCGCTGGAGGGATCTATGGACTCAAGGATGTTGGGGTCAGTCTTGAGATAAGTGTCGATTTTGTATTTAGAAAGGATCCCGTTGCGGGCGTCCTCGAAGATGGACATGGCTGCGACTGAAAAGAGAAGAACCTGTTCAACAGAGCTAGAGAAGAGGTCAACCTTGCAACCTTGTCTCACCAATTGGTCTCGACACTCCCGGCTTGAGAGAAAGACTCGAGTTCGTTGGGCACATTTGCACCCTTCTTATAGAATTTGTCAATGGCTCATCAGCTCTTCAGGTGGTTGGCGTCTCATTTGTGATGACGTCTCCAGTTCCAGCTCTTGCAAGACTGAACCTAGACACCACCCTCAAGCTTTCATGCAGCTTTCACCAAATTAGGCTCAGGTAGCTGATCAGACTCCATTCACACGCAGCTTTCAGCTACGCTAAAACCATGTCGGATTGCCAAAACCGTCACCACCTCAATTGTCGAAGCGTTAATAACCAATCGAACGCACCCAAAGGAGTATTCAGCTGTCGTCGGGCCCTCCAACGGGACGGCTGATGCGCTGATCAGTTCCGGAAAATTGACATTGAGCTTGGCTCGGCCCGCGCTGATCACCAATGACTACCAGCAGAAGGACTCCCTTGCATATATCACACACGGGACGAACGCCACGACTCACGTCAGCCGGTTGCTGCGGGAAATACGAGAGTTGTGTCTGAATTGCACAGGGTGGTTCTTCCACAGGGTCCGAGTATCTGAGTGATGGACATCCGTTTCGACCTCTGGACATGCTCGTACTCCTAGCAACCCCAAGCTTTTGATCTCTGCAAAGCAAAGGAAAAACCCGATCATGGAAGCCTCTATACAGACTCTCAAGGCCCAGAAAGTCCCCATCCTCGAACGTGGACAGCCCGAATATGACAAGGCCATAGCCACGTCCAACCTCTTGTTCCGCTTTTCACGACCGGAATTTGTGGCTCGTCCTGAGACTCCTGCTCACGTCCAAGCTGTCATCAGAGAAGCGAAGGCGAAGAAGCTCAAGGTCACGATCAAGTGCAATGGCCACTCGTATGCGGGCCATTCCACTGCCCAGGAAGGTATCTCCTTGGACCTTCGGAGCATGAAGAAGGTAGCCCTTGACATGAACACGAAGACTGTCACTTTCGACGCCGGCTGTCAGTGGGGCCATGTCTACGGGACCCTTATCGACGGCGGACACGATGGCTTCATCGTTAATGGCGGCCGATGTCCGACCGTTGGTGTAGGCGGCTTCATCCTCGGGAGCGGACTTAGCCCATTCACTCGGTCCTTCGGAATGGGGTCCGATACTCTTGTCGAGGCAACACTGGTGACGGCCGACGGTGACCTCGTGACGGTCTCAGAGAGGGATCCTCCCGGATCCGACGAGGCAAGACTCTTCTGGGCGCTTCGTGGTGCCGGAGGTGGCAACTTTGGAGTCATGGTCAGCCTTAAGCTCAGAGTTCAGCAGCTCAACAGCCAAGGAGGTATAGTGACTGCTGGGCGATATCAGTGGTTCCCCGAGAACGGATTCACGGACGACGTCATGAAGACCATGGACGACTTCTATGTGACTGACTGGCCGACAAACCTGACCATCGACAGCACCTGGATCTGCGACCTTCGACAGTCCAACAAGGGCGGTGTGCGGTTCACAATCGCCTTTGACGGCAGCAAGGAGGAGTACGACGGCATCATTGACAAGTATATCAAGAACACGGAGCTCAGCACACAGCTCAAGCGTCGCGTGCTGCCTGAGAAATCCACCCGGTTCCTGTACGAGACACTCGTCGGACAGTGGCTGGAAGAGACGCAGCGAGCCTATCCCTCCAATGCGTCGTACGAGCTGTACAGCTCCTTCATCTTCACAAACAAAGACCCCGTCGTTCTCAAAAAGGTCACTGCAGCGACCCGAGAGCTCATGGCGGAATTCCGCAAGAAGTTCGCCGGGGAGAACGTCAACTTCTTGGTCACCTGGATTCACTCGGGAGGCAAAGCTGCAGAGAAGAAGCCGACCGACACGGCCTTCTTCTGGCGCAGCGCCGTGTTCCACACGTACGTGACGGTCGAGTGGACGGACAAGTGGATGGAGCGAGACATGCGCGGCTTCATCGCAAAGGTGAAGCAGGCGCTGCGGCCGCTGTCGGTGTCGGGCGTGGCGTCGTTTGTCAACTTCCCGGACCGCGATGTCACTGAGGCGGTGCATGAGCGCGCGTACTTTGGTGATAACTACGAGGAGTTGCGCAAGATCAAGAAGATCTGGGACCCGGACAACTTCTTCGACTGGGTCCAGGGCGTGCGTCTCCCGGGCGCGCCGATCGATAAGGGCGAGCTGACGGTTGATCCGGATGAAGAAGAGGACAAGACAGACAAGATTGCGGGAGAGCAGTGGAAGAAGTGGTCGGAATGGAAGACGTACAAACCTGATGATTGGCAGAAGGATATGGACATGTTGGCTGATATGGGCTACTGAGTTAGTGCTAGTCGGGCTTCACTTGGTGTTGTTGCTTGAGTATCCAATCCAAATGGTATTATGCTACCCTCGTTAAGCTTTTCATATGATACAACTTCAATTTGAGTCTACATGCATTGAATATCTGGGCCCAAGGTCAATCTTGCCATGGTGTAACGATACTTGGTCGTCACCCGACCCTCTATCACTAGGATCCCCATGCGGTCTGCTCCCATCACTTGTCGCAGGCCCCCTTTGGCCTGAGTTGGGTTCGTGTGCATCATCTATCCGATGAAAATACCCGGTCTTTCCACCTGTCCCTCCAATCGCGACGAGTTCTGTCTGCATGCCGGTGCGAGCAACTGCATCTTTTCTTGATGTGACGCTCTCGAACTTGGATGAGATCATGAGCATCAGTGGTCGGAGTGTGGGGAGGCAGAGCGCGATGGTTCCGCAGGCTACTTCGACGACACACCAGGCGCAAGCTGTAGCGAGGGTCCCTATAAATGTCAGTCAAGTGATGTGAGTGTGTCGCTCGAGTTCTTACATGTTGTGTCGATAGGGTCGAATTGCATGATGGTTGTGAATCGGTAGATACTGGCGAACAAGACACTAAATGAGTCAATATCAAGGGCTCACCAGCTGGTGGAGGAGAACTTACAAACTACCGAGCAAAAAGATAACCAGTAGCGACAATTTCTGCGCCATATTGACCTGCAACTTCAAAATTGGCCCGACCGGCAAACACAAAATCGCAACATCCGTTGCGATATTCGGAATCGCATTGCCAATAAACGACGCCTTGAGGTTGATGCAACTCCCATAATCCAGCCCTGGCATCCAAGCCTTTTTAATCGGATAACACTGGAAGATGCATACAGCGCAAATCGCAATCCACCAGCCAATTACAACCGCCGCGATGAGGGCCGAGGCCAGTCGGAACTTTCGAGACGGGAAGATGCGCAGGTACATCGATAGGAGGGCGAGTTTGATGAGCGTCACGGCCGTGACGTAGATGCATTCGAAGGCGAGGAGGATCTTGAAGAAGATTATTTGATCTTCTTCCGACACGCGCCCGGCATGCTTTCCGAGACCATGCGCAATCACTACCAATTGTTAGCGACGATATAACCCCACAAATGGTATTACTTACTGCCATAGTTGAGACCACCCGTGATGAAAACAAAGACCTAACTCATTGTCAGAATTGTACAACTCTGGGCGTCCAAGCAAAGCCCACCAGCGCTACCAGCGTCAACCAGTCATCAGTGCCAAATCCAATTCTCACATATCGCGCCCAGAAGCGCAGAGCGACAAACACAGCGGATAGCACGAGAACAATTGTCGTCGTGGCATTGAGCTCGTTGCTCCGATCGGTGTTGTCGTCACGGCCATACAACGAGGCCATACTGCAAGAAAAAATGATGATGCTGAAGGGAGACGAGTTCACATGAGGGAGGGGATGAAGTAATAAGAGCTAAGCACCCCTCAATACGAAAAAGCATTCCAGAACCAAGCGGGCTTTGAACCTAGTTTCGCATCTCGAATCCGCCCCGGATATATTTTTTCTCACAAGTGTTCCCGTCTGTTTCTCACTACTGAACACTAACGCCAACTGGCCTTGCGAGGTCTGGATCTCCCGAGTGAGTGGCTTTCCCCCCCAACGCCACCAGGGAAGACTTCATAACTTTGCGACCGATGATCCCATCGACCAGTCAGACACTAAGAGGCTCATTCAGCGTTGTCAGATGTCAATTTCCGTCGAGTCAAGCCTAACGAGTCCCCCTTGAATGGGACATTATTGCCCAATCTAAACCTGCGAGAATGAAGATCGCAGAAGCAAAAAGGAAAAAGAAGCAAGAAAATACCCAACGAGTTAGGGGATTCGACGATTGAGATGAAAATTGCAGTGTTGCACCCTCGGCTTTAGTATGTATCGATAGCTATTTTGACGAGTGAACTAGACAAGGTAAATGGCTGTTTTGGGATCCATTGAAACGCGGCATCGCGGAGAACAGTTGAGGTCTTAGGGTCTACAGCCTTATCATAAAAATGCACCTAACAAGCCCTGTCTAGTGCTTTGACGGCGGCGGGCGGAACCAGTGCCCCCTGTGCTGATCAGTCTCGGCCGGCTGGGCCGCTTCTTGGCCGGAAGTCTGTTCTTTCGGAACTCAACGGTTTTAACTGGTCTCCCTTTAGCTCTTTGACCTTATTGTGAGCAGTCACATAACTGAGCAATTGATTATTGCTTTTGCAATCATGCGGGTTGAGCTCGACGGACGGCAGGTTGAGTTGATGTTTACATCAGATGAAACATATCACCCTGGATTTCGGCACCTTTGATACCCAGCAGCGTGGTATCGTCACTGGAACACGCAAGACAGGCAATCCTTGCTACGGAGTAGGCGAACCAGAATTATTCTCCGGCCTTCTTTCTAAGCCTGGTTTGGCGTTCGCCTCCTTCATCCACCCTATTCCCGGGAGAACTGAAACAGACAACGTCATTGTTAAGAGCGATCTGCCATTGTAATTCCTCTATTTGATCTGTGATATCAAGGTCCCGAAATCAACCAGGTCCCAAACCTGGGTGAATTTTCCATCGACGATGTGGTACAGTGTGAACTGGCTCGTCTCAATCTTGCGGCCGGTGGCTTTGTAGCCTCGAAAGTCACCCTTGTGAGTGCCCGTGACTTTGAAGAGAAGAGAGAGGTAGTCGCCTTCGATGGTGAGGTTTCGCAGGTGCCAGTGCCAGTCGGGAAATGCGTCGATCATGGGTTGGAAGGAAGACGTTGCTTCTTCTGGGGTTATGGGCTTGTCGTTGACGATGAGAGGGGAGGCGTAGAATGATCGCATTGCTTCGAAGTCGTGGGCGTTGCAGTGTTCCAGATATCTTTTGTATAACTCTCTATACTCGTCGGTTGACTTGGATTGGCTTGGGGATTGTTGACTAGCCATTGTATTGGTGCGACGGGGCGAAACTAGTGATGAACCGTTGATGGGGAGCTTGAAGGGGATGATTATACGAGACTAAACGAGGTTGGATCTGCTACTGGATCTGCTACTGGATCTTTGGATATTAAATAGCCGTAGAGACGCAAGCAATTTATATATGGATTGTGAGTGAGAGCATTGTCTGTTCGCATTATTTAAAGCTGACATTGTCGCTTACTGATCTTTGTCATGACTGAGCATGTGTTATGATAGGCTGGGAAGAGCGTCAGCGCAGCATGCCGCCCCAATGGGTAGAAACCATATGCAGGCCAAGATATCTTCAGCATGCCGAGGAGGCCTGCCCTTCTGCAATGATTACATATACATGTAAAATATTTACCGGGACAGTTAACACAGCACTTGAGAGAACAAGGGAGAATCAATCTTCCGACATGAATCACGGCGTTGGTAATTTCGAGTACCTGGCCAGGTCTGATGAGATGTCAGTCTCTGTCAAATCGAAATCGACTGGCCATACTTCTTCAGAGCAACCGAGATAGTCTTGGCATTGAAAGTGAATCGTCCATGATTTTCCCTCTTTGTGTTGACATCTGCAGACAAAATGACTGCTCGTGCAAGATCCAGACAGTGTCTGCAAGTCGCAACATCTGAGGCTCTTACATTTTAAGAAAGATGGTCCCAGTTGGCATGTCAAACTGCATTTGACTTTACTAGGCCAAGCTAACTGAGATCCAGATTGAACTCTATCGTCTTCTCTGGACTCTGTGCCTTTCGACAAGGAGAACCCTGATCGGCCAAGTAGTAGCCGCGTTTGACGCATACCATAACCAACTAGACCCCATTCAAATCTAGTCCAAACCCACTGCTTTATCAAAATTGACACGCGCTCTGCAGCGTGAACCCTGCGCGCGATATGATGGACCCTGATCGGGTGGATTCAACTGAAACTGGACCCCTCAAGTAATTCGTGGGACATTACTTATTCTATCGTCTCCTCCCCTCCATAATCTCCAATTCACGCAGTGTCTTACAGTCTATTTGAACCTCGTCATGTCTAACCCTACTATCGTCTTCGCTCCTGGTGCATGGCACACAGCTGATTGCTACGATGCCGTGCGAAAAGACCTCCACGCCAAGGGCTGGGAGACTGAAGCTGTAGATTACCCCTCCGTCGGCACTGAGCCTCCTACCATGGGCTTGAGCGACGCTGTCGCCGCTGTGCGAGGTGTTGTTGAGAAGTTGGTCAGGGAGGGCAAGAAGGTCATGGTTGTTGTGCCCTCGAACGGTGGTCTTGTCGATGCTGAGGCTGTTAAAGGTCTGGGCTTGAAGCAGCGCGTGCAGGAGGGCAAGACGGGCGGTGTGATTCTGCTTGTTTATCTGAGTGCCTTCGTCATGCCAAAGGAAGTTAGTATCTTGCGGCTCTTGGAGGAGAGTATCTTCCCTGGATGCGAGTCGAGGTAAGTTGTATATCGCTCCTCAAGATGATTTTCTGACAAGGAATAGGGAGACTATGTCTACGCTGACACACCCGACAACATCTTCTACCACGACGTTGATCCTGAAACTCAGGTCAAGGCCATTGCTGCGTTGAACCTAAGGAGACCGTTGAGGGGGTGGAGAAGGCTGCCCAGGATGGGTTGGCCAAGAGCTCAAGCTAGATGTGCTGAGGCTTTTGTGGTGTAAATTCAATGTTAACAAATGAAAATTATGATTTGGTGGGAAAAGAAATTGCTGTGCGAATCGTGAGCTGCGAAACAACTGGTCACACGTGAAAACTGAACTTTGTATAGAGTTTTGAGTGTTTAGGCACCGAGTCCTGGCAGCCTTCATGTCCCTCGACTTTTACTTTCACTCGTCTTGTGATCGAATCACAAACCAAAACCTTGTTCGAAAGG
>JABSTL010001830.1:0-16466 GCA_013759095.1 Fusarium sp. NRRL 29148 | reverse complement strand
AGTCTCGTGGGCTCGGTCGAGGCGATGTCACTGACGCCGCTCGCCTAGAGGGCAATGCTTCGCGGCCTGAGAAGACAGGAAAGCCTCGCTATACTCTTGACCATGTCATTCGCGAGCGCTATCCCACGTTTATTGACGCGATCAGAGATCTTGATGACTGCTTGTCAATGCTCTTTTTGTTCGCCAACTTGCCTTCCACCTCTTCGGTTCCCGCTAAGATGATTGCCCGTTGCGAGCGCCTGTGCCTCGAGTTCCAGCACTACCTCATTGTGTCGCAGAGCGTTACCAAGTCATTCCTCTCCATCAAGGGTATCTACTATCAGGCAAACATCCAGGGCGAGGAGGTCCTCTGGTTGGTTCCTTACAAGTTCAACCAGCGCGTCGTTGGCGATGTCGACTTCCGTATCATGGGCACCTTTGTTGAGTTCTATATGACCCTCCTTGGCTTCGTCAACTTCCGACTGTACACCTCTCTTGGCCTCAAGTACCCTCCCAAGTTCGACCAGGCTAAGGATGAGGCCGGTGCTGAGCTCGGCGCTTTCACCCTCGAGGGCAAGACCTTGGTTGGTGCCGACGAGAAGGAACAGAAGACATTGGAGGCTGCTGAGCACAAGCCTGACCCCAAGGTTCAGGCTGCCGTCAACAAGGTTATCAAGAAGATCAAGGGCAACGATGATGATGAGTCGACGGCAACGATCGAGAACCAGGTTGAGGGCGAGGATCAGGAGGCCGGTGTAATTGATAAGTTTGAACCTGCAGTCTCTGGTGGCGATATTCTGCCCCAGCCTTCTAACACCGGAAACAACCCCAACAGCCTCTTCTCCAACCTCACCATCTACCTGTCCCGCGAAACCCCACGACAACCCCTCGAATTCCTCCTCAAGTCCTTCGGCTGCAGACGTGTCGGTTGGGACGCTGTTCTCGGCGATGGCGCTTTCACCACCAACGAGCTTGACCCTAATATTACTCACCAGATCGTTGATCGACCTCCTATCCAGGCTTCTGCTGAAGATGAGGTTGATGGCGACGACAGCCAGACATCACAGAAGCTTGCTGCCAACCGACGAGTCCCAGGACGAACATACATCCAGCCTCAATGGGTTTGGGACAGTGTCAACGACGGCGAGCTGAAGGAGCCTCATCTGTATGCTCCTGGGGCTGATCTTCCTCCCCATCTGAGCCCCTTTGTGAGGAACGTCCAAGGTGCATATGATCCCACTGTTCCTCTGGAGGAACAGGAGCCTGAGGCTGAAGCCATTGAGGCCCAAAGCGATGGTGAGGATGAAGTTGATGATACTGCTGAGGGTATGGATGTGGCTGGTTCTGATGAGGGAGAGGGTGACAAGGATGACGAGTTTGGTGGCTTTTCTGCAGACGAGCAAGAAGAGGACGAGGAAGAAGATGATGCCGAGCAACGGCAAGACGAGCTTGAGGCTGAGCTCACTGGTGGTGCTGTCAAGGCCAACACAACGAACGCCAAGGCCAAGGCTAAGGAGGACGCTCGCAAGGCCCTCACCAAGAAGGCTCGCGAAGAGGCTGAGGATCTTGAGCGCGCCAAGGGTATGCTCAGCAAGAAGAAGAGAAAGCTGTACGAGCAGATGGTGTACACAAACAACAAGAAGAGTGCCGAGGACCAGAAGCTACGGGCCAAGAGGAGAAAGTTTGAAAAGGAAAAGGCCACCAAGGACAAGGGCAAGGGCAAGGCTTAGGCGTAATGTTAAGACACTGTTTTATACCATTCCTATAGATTTTAAGTTGTACGCGATAAAAAATGCATTTATTGAGTTGGTTGTACGCAAATATATGCTGAGCAAATGCCGTGTCAGTGAATGTTGTCTCTCACTCAGGTGGATAGCCTGGCTTTTACTTTGCGACGTACCTCTGAAAAACTTGAACTTCTCAACTCACCCCAAATACTGCGTCAACCACCCTGGTCGAATATTACCCACGAATGATGTAATTTCTGGCGACTAATCTTCGTCCGAGTAATTGTATTTACGCATCATTCTTACCGCCTTTCCGTCAAGATGGAAGCAAGCGCTACCGCCTGGGAGTTAGACAGCGATGAGATCGCATCTATCGCCTCTGAGGACTTGCACGAACATAGACCGAATCGTTGGACGGGGGCTAAATCGACATGGCGCACTCTGACGGAAGAAGACAGGCTTCTCTGGCAATCAATGAAGCGGATTCAAGATCAGGATCTCGCGGTGCATTTATACAATGCTTTTGCGCTAAGGCGGAGAGGCCAAAATCCAGAGACAGCACAGGGTTTAGTCGTCAAAACAGTGAGCCGATATCATCTTTTATGCCACAAGTAATATGCACTGACAACGGAACTTAGGAATCTGGCGAAGAAGGTGTTTGGGCACCACCCAAGGCATGGACTGCATGGCCACTCAAACATAAACATGTGCCCAAGCAGCGCTTCACCAACGAACAGCACGACGAAGATGACCATTTCACGTTCCGCAGAAATGAAGAGACACTCCCCAGTACTGAGCTCGAGGAAGAAATATCTGCTACTATATTGAGAACTGCCAAGCGTCGGTTCCGCAGGAGGAAGAGCAAGATGGTCAAACCGTCCATCGAAGATGAGTCCACGCCTGTCCATAACGAGAGCGGCAACAGCACACCTGATCCTTTGTCACGCGAGTCTTCTGCCAGGCCCGACAATGATGAAGGCAAAGAAGAGGATGAAGACGAGAAGATGGCTGTCGATGAAGAAGATGGTCGGCGCATACGACGTAATCCCAAAACTTATGAACCAGTCGAGTCTACCAACGACGAGGCATCCTATGCCCTCTTACGCCCATCAACACGACACATTTTATCACAACTGGACAATACACTACAAATACTTCATAATTCACGTATCACAGGCATGAATTATCTCTCTGATTCTTCAACTGAAGAGGAGTCAGATAACTATAGCCAGAGTGGGCAAAAGAGGTCTCGCGGTCGTCCGCGAAAAAATCTACATGAGGTTGACACATCTGCATCTAACTCACCATCAGGAGCTGGTAAGCTCAGCAGAAGAGGTCGCCCCCGAAAAGTCCATGTCCCTCGCGCTGGAGAATCACATGAGGAGATGCTTCAGCGTGTTGCTCGTGAATCTCATCGAAAGATTCCCTCGACGCTTAAAGACAGAGACGCAGCTTTCGAGGAGTGGATCCGCAAAGGTGACGAGATCATTGAGCGAGAGCGATCACGATCTCTATCGTTGAAGCGAGCGACTTCTCAAGGTGAAGAGACGGAGGAGGAATTAGTACCAGGAACAAACGTTGAAAGGAAGCTCTTAAGATGGGGACTGCGTGATTGGAGCGATGTGCTGGGCGCAGCTGCTATAGCAGGTTTCTCGGGCGATGTCATTGCGAGAGCAACACGAAGATGTGCTGATTTGTTTGGCGAAGGAATGGTAGTGAGGACGCTGAACGAAGTGCCTGCCACTAATGATAAAGGCACCACTTCCGTCGAGTATCGTCCTGAGCCTATCCAGCTATCTTACTCGGATGAAGAAGCCGATGACGAAAGCGATGATGCCGCGGATCTCATACAGCGCCGTATCGCATCTCGCCAAGCCTCTCTCGCATACTCAAGTCGCAGCCCAGACTCCGTTAGAAGCCCCAGCCGTCACTCAACACGCTCTCCAGGGCCATCATCAGCCGTCCGATCTCCAAGCTCCCGCTCCCGCTCCAACTCTGCAGGTGGAATGTTATTTTGCCCAATTCCCTCGTGCGATCGCGCAGCACAGGGTTTCGCACGCAAAGCAAACCTCCGACGGCATATGGAGCTTATACACCAGGGACATACGGAAGAACTGGACAGTGACGAGGAGGTTGCAGGTGGTGTACATGTGGATGGCTTCCTCAAGCCTATTGTGCCAGGAAGGGGCTGGAGAGGCGAGGACACTATTCAGAGGAAGAGAAAGAGATTCTACGGAGATAGACCTGGGATGAGCCGTGAGACGAGTTATGACGAAGAGGATTTGTCCTCATGAAACAGGTACAATTCAGAGTGCCACTATTTAGACGACCTTCTGTCCTAATAACGAGTGAACCGGTTTTGGTTGATTCGTAAATTACTCATGGCATACATAGAATCCATAGTACAATGCGAGTATCTAGCATAAGAGAATTAATGATTTCAGGCCTGATCATACATCTGCCTCTCTTTTCCCTTCTCTAGCTGTAATGAAGCAGATAAAAAGGTAATCAAGTTTCGATACAGGTAGAAGGAACAGCAAAAGAGAAACTCCGGTACAGGGAATCGAACCCTGGGCTCCACGGAACTGATCTCTCAGGTTATGAGAGCGCGAAATGTTAGCCACTACACCATACCGGATGATGTTACTTATAATACAGGTTCGGAATTTGACATCAACAATGCCTAGGCAGCCATACCAGTCAAACTGACGTTTGTTTAGCTGAAACCGAAGTAGTTGAGAGATAGCGCAGACGGAGAGTGTAGACAAGAGAGCTCAAGATGATATGAATTGCATTCGTTACTTTACTGGTAATTGTCTAAAAGTCAAAGGGTATCAAGTACTCAAATAACCCTACAACGAAAACCCAGAACACAAACAGTGCTGGGGATCGAACAAAGAAACCCATCCATACATAGCGATGCTTCCCTACAACGCCCCAAACTCCCAGATCCAAAAAGGCGCTACAAACAAAAGAACAGTGTCAGACAGTGTAGTATATAAGAGTTTCAGTTGAGCCTTGGGCTCTTTCTCCTAGATAGACTCTCCTCAAGCGCGGTTGGAAGCATATTCTCGCCGCCCTCGGAGATGATGGGATCCCTGACTCCAACCTTCTTGGCGCTTCGAGTCACTCGCGTGCTGCGCTTAAACAGTGGCAAAGTGCGCTCAGGGGGCATAGATATAATGCTGGCGCGAGGATCGAAGCCAATGGACCCCGTTGTGTGATTTGGTACATTGGGGTTCACTTCGCGAAGGCTTCCGGCCAGACCTATGTGTTCAGGGGCACTAGCATTGGACATACGAGAGGGCGGGGGTCGGACTGGCGATGTCATCATTTTCTGAGGGCAGTCAAGGTCGGCAAAGACCATGGTGTTATCCCTGTCAGATGTGTCACGATCCTTGGTTGGTGTAGAAACCTCGTCAATGCGTGAAATGATGAGATCGTGATCTTCAGTGCGAGGAAGATCAGTGGGGTAATGATATTGGACCTTGGCTGGTGTTTCGCCCGTTGGTTGGTATTCTTGGAGGGCCGCGCGGGTGATGTCTTCGCGCAAGTTGGCCAGAGGTTGGCAGAGCTGATCATTGAGTGGCTCCAAGCCATCTTGAAGATCACCAAGATCGAGCTCCATCTCCTCGCCCAAGTTCTTGACGCGGTCAAATGTTGACTTGAAGTGCGATGAAATGTTTCCGAAAGACTCCTCAACAGTATTGGACAACGACTGAACGGACACGCTGTGAGACTCATGGTGATGGCCGTTCTCAGTCTTTGCACGGCTGACAAAGTCGTCTAGGGCTTCCATCTGAACATCGAGGTCCTTGATTTGCTCGTCAACAACACGAACAGTCTCGGCATGAACAGACTTGGCAGTAGCTTGGATGGAGCTGCTGTGGTCACTGGCAGCTGTCCAGTCATCCTTCAACTTCGTCTTGAGCTGCTCACGAGACTTCTTGACCTCGTCCAGCAGTTCACCCTCCCTGACATCCCACGTTGACATACCCTCGCCATATGTATCGACGGCCTGCTCCAAGTTGGTGCTGGTGGCTGTGATGCTCTTCTGGATCTGCGAAGCTCTGTCGTGAAGTCGCGATTCCTGAGCGTCGGCATGGGTGTTGATAAGAGCTGTTATCTGAGTCATGAGCTTCTGACGTTCATCAATGGCTTGGCGACGCTCCTCCACCAGGGCATCTTGAATTCGCGAAGAGATTGTGGCATTTTGCAGCACAATTGTGTTTGTTGCTGCTTGGAGCTGTCGCTTGAGGTTGTCGCACTCGGCTCGCTGAGCAGTGATGTGCTTAACAAGATCCTCGAAAGTGGACTTGAAATCTTTTCCAATAGCACTGTAAGAGTTGTGAAGCTGTAGCCTGTCAGAATATGGCCTTTAAAGCTGCAATGCAGAAGCTTACCTGTCCGTGGAATGCAGTCATCTCATTCAACATATCTGCCGCTATCCTCTCGGCAGAATGAGAGATAGACTGCAGGCTCTCACCCATTCGCTCCTTGACCGTGTCACGAACAACCTTGATCTCCTCTAAAACCTCGTCCATACCCTCCTTCGACTTCTGCTTCGACTGGAGCAAGTCCTTCTTCGACTGAGTAAATGTGCTCAAGTGCTCATCGAGGAAAGTTTGCGTAGTCGATAACTTGCGCAGCTCCTCATCTACAAAGTTCTCCATGCGCTGTCCGACACTTGCAATATGTTCTTGCTGCTCCTCCTGGAACTCATTGATTCGACGCTCGACCATGGAGGTAACATCAGCAACCTGATCTTGAGATGTTGTCCATGTATTTCGATTGATCGACTGAAGATCCGACTTTCGCTTGTTCTTGGCATGAAGACCACCAACATCACGGACTGTCTTATGCAGCTTGTTGATGAGCTCTCCACCAACCTCGGTGAGCTTCTGCTCCGTCTTCTGGTGTGCTTTTCTTATCTTGGTTTCCTCAGCAAGTGATTTGCGTGTTGCAGAAAGAACAATCTCGGTTTGGTCCAGGACTTCCTTGGTATCGTCCAGCTGGGCTTTTGTGCCCTCGTGATCCTTCTTTAGCCCCATGAACGTAGACTGCAGGCTGAACAGCTCCTGGACCTTGTTGCGCAAGTTATTTTCCAGTGTCTCAAGCTTGGCAGCCTGTTCCTCGTTGACGATACGGCGGGATTCGCTCTGAGCCGTCATCTCTTCGTAGGCTTCATTTGAGAGATAGACACCGTTGCGTTGGCGAGTAGCGATAAGCTCACTCTTGAGCTTCTCGATTTCCATAGTAAAATCCCTGAGCAGTGTCTTCTTCTCAACCATAGGGTTGAGCTGGGGCTTGTTCTTGATGTTCTTGGCCCTGAAGGCATAGTCAAGTGTCGATATGGTCTCTTCCAGGTTACTCTTGGCGGGAGAAATGGTTGCAATAATGCAAGTCTTTGTCCTACCACCAAGTGAGTCTTGTAACAAACGAGTCAACTTGGACTCTCGGTAAGGAATATGAGAGCTGCGGTCCACAAGCGCGTTGATGACTCGACCGAGAGTCAAGAGCGACTTGTTGATGAGGCCGGCCTCCGCAGCACGCTTGTTCTCAGCTCCTGATCGCTGAATGTTCTCACTTCCAGCCAAATCGACAAGGTTCAACTTTCCAGCACTAACAAGAGCATCCACGCCGTGCTCGTTCGGCTTTCGGACATATGTGGTAATGGTGAAGACCGTGTGACTGCGAGAACTTAGATCATTGCACTTTGTAGCAGCAACCTGGCGTTTCAAACTGCCGTCCTGGAGCACTTTGACACCCTCGGTAGCGCTCTTGATGTGCTTCTCCTCCATGCCCTGGACAATGGTGCTGAGATGGCCTCGCCGTGAAGTGTCGTCAAAAATCTTGAGCTTGTTGCCCTCGTCAGATGAAAGCAGGTCGCGGAGTTCTTCATTGTAAAGTTCAATAAAGGAGCACTTGATAGTACTTTCGGCGTTCTCGAGCTCGAGCTTGTTGAACAGGGTCTGCAGGACTCGAGGAATGATACCAGCTTCGTCTGAGAGCATACCCAGGGTGTCGGTCATGTCGCCAGACATGGTATATGTCTTCCCAGTACCGGTCTGTCCATAGGCAAAGATGGTGCAGTTATATCCGGAAAGCATCTAAGACAGTTAGTGACTAGATTTGTGTCCCGTATGCTCTTTTAACCCACCTCGTCCAGAATTGGCTTCACTGTATCATCAAAAACCATGTTTTGATCCGCCGCCTGAGAAAAGACGCGATCAAAATTATATGAGCGGTTGCTCAAGGCATTTGAGCCCATTGACAACTCGACAATCTTTCCCTTGACCGCATCTGCCGTAACAACAACATTGCTGTTCTCGCGGACCTCACGCTCGTTGCGTCCACGACATCGCACAACGACCTGGATATTTGTCTCCTCGGCACTAGACTCGGCCTCAAAGTCGCGCTCCTTGCGCTTAGTTCCGATGGTATTAACAGTGTTTACTGAAGCGATAGATCCGGTCGGTGACACGGCGCCGTTGCGCGTCGCGAGCGCTGAGCCATATCGTGTCGGTGGTGCTCTTGACCCAGCTCTTACGCTGGAGCGGCTGCTGTTGGCGGTGGCAGCGCGCACGCCTGGAGCCATGGCAATGCGGCTGTGCTCCCGATCGGAGCGGGATGGGCGTGGAGGAGCCACGATGGGCAACTTTTTGTGGTTTAGCTTCTATTGGGTTGAGTCTGGTGTTGAAGTCTGTTGAAGAAGCCTCGAGGATGCTTCAGACGCTGCACATTCGCTTGGTCGAGTACGAAACTAAAGGAGCAAAAATGTGTGAAACTGATAGAATCTCAAATACGTTGACAGTATAAGGAGGGGATGCCTGCATATGGTTTTGGTTATGATGGCGGCAGGGCTGTTTGGCATAAGGTAAAGTAAATAGTACAGTTGTAGAACCATGTTTCGGTGGAACGGGCTAGGGTCAACACAAGCTAGGGCGTTTGTTGCCACGGCAACCAGCCACCTCTGGGCTCTTGCTCACCCAATACCTAACTATCCTGCTCTCACTAAAAGCGGTGAAAGTCATGTTACGATGGGTTATTATCTCATGTCTTGGATGCAAGTATCAAGATTTCCGTTGTCATCATGAGACACTTTGATTGGATCCTCAGTGATTCAAGGTTAAACATAAACGGCATTACATTCCCGTAAGGGGATAAATGCTTAAGTACGCCTTCTATGTAATACAAAAAAATTAATCAAAACTCCAGGACCTGTGGATTCGTCTCATCATGAAGTGCTCTGTGAGGCTGGTAGATTGCTATTCGGTATCCATCTTATTGTCATCTGCTTCTGACTTGGTCTCGCTCGCTGGAGCTTTGGCTTCCTTTCCCTTTTTCTCTTCCTCCTTAACATCACAAGCCACTGTATCAGCTTTCTGGTCGTCCTCGGCTTTGTCATCTCCTTCTCCTTCTCCTTCTCCTTCTCCCTCTTCTTCCTTTAGCTTCTTGTGGGTTTCGCTTTCAAGGTCTTCGTCTGCCTCCCTCTTGGAGCCTACGCTCTCTGCGCCGGGGCTCTTGGGTTCACTCTCACCCTCAGCATCTCCATCAGCGTCAACATCAACCTTGCCCTCCTCATCATCGTCATGTTTCCTGCCAACTGCCGCCTCAACATCGATCCCTTGCATCCCCATGCTACCTTCTGACATGAAACTCGTAGTTGTAGATTGAGGGCCGGTGTCACTCATACCGATCTCTTCGGGCCCTCTGGCATGGGGTATCTCGTCTTCTTCTTCATGTAGCTCTTCGTCCTCTTCATCGTCCATCGTCATACGTTCTCCTTCATGAACCACTTCTTGGGCTCTTGACAGTTGGCTCACGGGGACCACGCCGGCTCTTTGCTCTTGGCGTAAGAGTTCTCCTTGTGTGACCCCTCGTGCATGCCCTGTAGATGGAATTCCGTTGACGCTGACTGAAACTGTCTCAATGCTTCCCACTCCATTGGGACCCTCGATAGTCTCTGTGCTTTCGCTGTGGATTTGAGCTCCCGGGGTGTCCTGTGAACTCTCTGGGCTGCGCCTCGTCAACCAGGGAATAGGCGTTAGTAGTGCTCCTCCTAGCGCTTCATCTGTGCCCAGTGCTGCCGTAGTAGGATTGCTCCATGAGACTGACACAGCCGGATCCTTGGGGTCCTCGCCATTCAAATGCATCGAAGACATGTCAGGAATAGGCGGTGGCAGGGGATATGTATTCGTACTCGATGTCACCTGGACTACGCGATCAACGGCATGTAGATAAGGCGCTACCGCTCTATAATGTGCTCTGGGTCGTAAGATCAGTTCGGCAATGCGCTGAATGGTGTGTGGGGGATGCGTCTCAAATGTCTCGAGGTGTTTGGTAATGTCAATGACCATATCGGCCAGTTGCTTGGGCAGCGCGCCATCGATGACTTGTGTAGCTGGACGCGACTCGGTTGCAGAAGTCTCCTTATTCGTTTCTTGAGACGATTCTGCTTGTGGTGACGACGGCGCAGATGCTCGCACCTCGACGGGAGGCTGGTGAGCCGGTGGTGGAGGCGGTAGTTTAGGGATGGGGAATTCGTTGTGCGCAATCTGAAGTGGTCAGTCTCTAGGTCGAAGCAATCATAAAGCGACAGGTGGTAGTACCTTGTCAAGTCTGGCAATTATGTCACTGCGCACAGCAGGCCAGGCGTCCCTATTGCGGTCAGGTTTTCATGTCCACATACATGCATCCAGGTCTTTGAACTCACTTTTCCACAGTAGCGCCCGTGGCGAAGAGAGTGAGAGGTCCATTATCACTATCGACCTCCATGTTATAGGTTGCGATAGAAATGTTAACGTCCGATGATGTTGATCACCAAGTCGCGATCGGTCGCGATCCTTTGCTCAGTGGTTGGGTTGTAGATATGGGGGCACATGTCCCGTTAGATGCATGTAAACTTAACCTACACCATACTGGCTTAGTAGGTAGGTCAGTGCCTTAACTCTAGGATGATCACGGGGAACTACTTCGAGCTACAAGTCTGTGAAGATCACATAGATAACAAATTCAAGAAGATGTTAATAGCGTGCGTTGTCTGCTTTAGCAGGGCAAGTTTGTGGTTGAAGGCATGTAACCCGCCTTAGGTGCACCTTCACACAAGACTTGACCCATCACTAAAATCAACACAACGGTACCACGACAGGAAGTGCTGAGGTGAACGGGAGCTCGGCCATAAACACACCACAGTATACTGATCACCATTAAGAATTATTTGTTATAGCCTTAAATTTCAACGGAGAATACATCTTGGCCATACCTAGCTCGTTCTATGCTTAGAACTGAACCGGGTTATACAACCACTTTGACGGTTCAAACATCGCCTCAAACTTAATCCCATCATACGTTCCAATAGCGCAACTTAGATCATGGAAACCCTCCAATCCTGTAACCGGTAGATCTTGTTCAGCATCAGTCTCCTCATGGAGCGCCCATCCACCCGTCATCGTACCGTTGCGCGTAAAGAAGATATCGACCTGCGGCTTAGGTCCACCGACAGAACGCAATGTCATGCCAATACCGTATGTCTCTCCGCGCTTGAAAGGCTGAGTGAAATCGCGGCCACCCCAGCGATCGTTGACGTATTTGTGTCCGTCGTCACCATGTACCGCTAGACTTCCGCGATGCCAGCCTGGCATGCGGAATGAAGGATAGGGTAGCGCGGTGAAACCTAGGGCGATGAATACCTCTGGGCTGTCGCGCGCAAGCTTAACTTCGTAGTAGATGGTCTTGGGCTGACCAAGGCGAACAGGGTCGTGCTCAGTTACTGAGTAGAGAGGTGGGTAACCAATAATGCAACGGTCAGGTGAGTTCTTCTTACTCCAACCTTGCCAATGTCCTGGTTCCACCCAAGTGAGCTTACCACTGAAGCCCACGGGCTCCATGAGGCGAATGTTGCCGGCCTGGAGAGCCGTATTTCCAGTCTGGTCCAAGTGAATGGGTGCTGTCAATGGATACGACTGGCACCAATCCTCGCCGGCATTGGCCTCTTCCTCAGTAGCATTGCTTGTGGGGGATCTATCGTAGCCACTGAAGATAGCGGGTGGTGGTGGGAACAGTGAAGTATCTGGCACTGCCACTTCCCAGTCATGCTTGGGCGGAGGTCCAGATGGTGGCGCGTAGTCTCCTTGTCCTGGTGGAGGCCCTGGAGGTGCAGAGTATGAAGGTGCACCATACTGCGCTGCGGCCTTGCCCGGCGGTGGTCCTAGAGGAGCAGAATATTGCTGCGATGGAGATTGACCAGGTGGTGGTCCCGGAGGTGGTGCAAAATCCGAGGCTTGTTTTCTGTCTGAGGGAGGTCCTGGGGGCGCAGAATAGCTAGACTCTCCAGCATATTGATTAGGGTCATTTTGAGGGTTGTATTTACTCTTCTTCACATCTCCTTGACTCTGAGAAGATGCCGGCCTCTGCGCGGGACGAGGCGCAGGGTCATTATTCGCCTCTTTCTTGCTTCTGAAACACATGGTGATGATGATGATGATGTTGTTGTTGTTGTTGTTGTTGTTGTTGTTGTTGCTGAAATTAGATGTAGGACCGCAAGACACTTATGACGATATTTAAACAGGGATTCAAAAGTCGGCGCCTGCAACCACTTATAAGCTTACATCAAGCAGGATTCACGGTTAAGTAGCAAAAGACTACCAAACAACGGTTATTGGTGAGCAATTGAGGGTTCAAGAAGGAAATCTATATATGTTTTCTTTGGCCTTTTGGCTTCCTTTGTTGACATCATGTTGGTTTAAAGTCGTGGCTGTGCCGCTTAATTTCCACAAACACCACGCCGCTTTGAGCTTACACAGCCCCTTCTTGTTATCACGAGGCAGAAACCTGGATGACGATACGCCGATACGCAGGACATGATATTTCAATTCATTGAACTGGGCTAGGTCACTATAAGTATTACTGTTGCTGTAAAAAATCGGGTAATCTTGTCAATTTGAGTTATTCTTTCCCTTTGTACGTTGTGCTAACTGCTGGGCATCTCAGCCCATGTTGTTACTACTACCGATATTTGGTGTAGAAAGCCCTGTATTCAGCCCTCACCGACCGAGTTTCTATGATGCAGACTAAGTGCCTCCACCCCACTCGCTGGCTTCATCTTTATTGGGATAGAAGAAGGCCACAACAGCGATGATGATGTACACCGCACAGAGAAGAGCACCTTCAAGATAATTGCTTCTTCCATCCAGGACAAGAAAGTTGACAATAAACGCCGAAACGAACAGACAGACAGTCTCAAATAGTGTAAAGTAAAGAGACATGTCTTTGTCCATAATCCATCCGAGAATAACCATAACGGGTGTAAGGAGTAGAGCAATTTGAATGGAGCTGCCTACAGCAACACCGATCGCAAGATCCATATGATTTTTGTATGCGACCTTGATGGCGGTGACATGTTCAGCGGCGTTGCCGACAATAGGGAGAATGATGAGACCAATTCCGACCTCGTTGACACTAGAACTCTTAACGACCTCTTTAATAGAATCAACCAGAAATTCAGCGCAAACTGCAACCAAAGCTGTGGAGGCGAGGAGAAGAATGATGGCACCAGTCTGGGTGAGGTGTTCTTCTTCGTTCTCCTGTTCCTTGGCGATCATCTGAGCACCAGGGGCAGTTAAGATCGGAGGCACAGAAGAAGGCAGCATGGCGCCTGGGGCTCGGAACTGGAGACGGTCCGGAAGAGAATTTGTACGTCTGATTCCATAGCGAACATGAGGGACAGGAGTAGATGTCACCGTCGACTTTTCGGCGAAAACGGGGGCGATGTTTTTGACGGACAATCCTCGAAGGGGGAATGGCCGTTTGCCGGTGTTTGAGGGGCCAGCCTCTAGGCCATCCTGGACGGCGAAGTCCACACGTCGAGGTTCACCTTCACCGTTGTTCTGCGGAGCACTTTCGGGCAGCTCATTCTGTGCCTTAGCAACACCTGCGGCCTTCTTGGCATCACGGGCCTGCTTTTTGCTCTTGCGGTGCCTGTGTCGGCAATATCGACGGCGTCGACGTGAACGCTTTACCTCTTCTCCATCTTCTTCTTCAATGGCACTCTCACTACCCTCGTAGGATGGGAAGCGAGGAACACGATGACGCGAAGCTGTTGGCTCAGAGACATCATCCTGTGGGGTGGTGCTTGTCGTTGTGAACGAAGCAGTGCGGGTTCCTTTGGTATCAGTGGTGTCAACCGAAGCAGTGCTAGATCTCCTATGCCGCCTATTGCGCAGGACCTTCTTCATTTTCTTTCGCATTGTACCATGAGATGAGTCAGAGTCAGATGAATCCGAACTTGAAGATGAACTGTCGTCAGAGCTGGAAGAATCTAGAAGGCCGGCAGCGGGTCCAGGGGCCAACTCAGCATCGATGATATGCTGAGGAGTCGACTCATACATGTAAGCATGAGACTTCAGCTGGAACATGAGATAGATGACGTATACAAGCAGAAGGACCTATGTTTGTTAACATATTGAAAAGATCTTGAATAAACCTTAGACTTACGATGCTCGTTCCACGGCTGATTTTGAGGGATTGCAGGTCAGCGAGATTATTGTCTCGGAAGGAAGCATGAAAAGCCGTCTTTTGGTTGGTCAGTACGTGTATAGATGTAAGCTGTTTGTAACATACCGGCAGAACAAGACTGATAACACTCAAACTGAGCAAACAGGCACTCATTTGTGTGACAGTACTGTTATAGACTTGCTCTCTGAAGCGCAAGCCACCAAGAAGCATGCTCATACCTAAATTGAAACTGTTATTATTTGAAGTCGAAACGCTATGCAACCCCAGGGGCGGTTGACACCAGAGGGGAGGAAGCGTACCTAAGATAAGCAATAAATTCGCTAAGATTGATCCTAATAGCGATGCCTGAACAATGCGAATCTCGTTTTTAGCCAAGGCTGAGATGAAGATAATGAGTTCCACGGCGTTTCCTATAACGATCATGCGCATTAGAATCTGTGTGGTGTTGAATGGAGTTGTAGGTAGACTTACCAAAAGTGACATTGAGCAACGCGCCGAGAGCATCGCCCATCTTCCGTGCAACGGACTCGGTAGCATAAGCTAAGAGACCAGCAAGAGGAATAATGGCGACTGCATTGAGACCAAAAACAATACCTCCATTGATGCCATCTACCTGGGATACTGCAATACCAACAGGGACGAAGATGAGGAGGACGTTGAGCCAGCTGTGGAAGATGGAAATTTTGACGCTTCGCTTAACTTCAGCGAAGAATCTGTTCATCTTACTGGTTGGATTGGGGTTCTCTTGTGACGGCTCCTCGGCCTTGTTGGGAGTCTCTAGGACAGACCCCGGCCGTGCAGCCTGAGACGATGTGTGAGATGGGACATCGCCAGCAGAGAGGGCCTTGAGAAGAGACGAGTTGTTTCGGCTGGGACCTTGACGGTCACCACCATTGATAGAGCCAAAGCTGCCATTCTGTTTTTCGTTGAAATCTTTGTTTTGAGTGTTATTGGTGTGCTCATTCAAGCCCCGAGCAGTGGGCGCTGCGGGTTGTGCACCAGAGCGACTGCCATCTATATTGGGTGGATCAGGAGAAGCTTCCTTCATCGAACAGGTGTTTGACTCTGGAGAGTGTGATGCGAAGCCGTGAACTATCAGAAAAGATAGTCGTCTTGGGCGTGATGAGTTTGGGTAAACGTCGAAGTTGTAAGTGAAAGGTGCAAGAGGACCAAGAGCCAAGGCCTTGGCTTTAAGGCGGGAGCTAGATCTGGGATGACGCTGGTTGTCCAGTGGCGTTAGTGGATAGCAACCCACTTAATGTGGCTAGAACTCTCCAGGCCATGAATCTACCGTAGCGTAACTAGTGATGTATATCTGATGTCGTCGAAATCGGTGAGGGAGCCCGGCTATAAGGTACCTACCTACAGAGTAGTTGTGATTGATTGGTTCCATGTAGTGCTGTCAGAGGCAAAGTGAGGCGGTGCAGCCTCAGATTATCAGATACTATGGACTAGTTTGCCTCGTGATCCCTGAACTCGCTCGCTTGTACTCTGTATAGAATTTCGAAGTTTCTAGTTCTATCGTGACTCTTTTTCTCTCCCGTCGACAAACAACAACGCTCAGCTATTGCTCATGCGTAGCCTCTATTGTAAAGGCCAACAGAGAGACTCAGCTTCGTCAATGCTCAAAACAGGCCCAACGAACAGGCTACTGGAGACACGCTACGAATAAACAAGCTTATCATTGATATCCCCGTCCTTCTCGGATGTGAGGTGCCGTATTGAGGCTTGGCATAACCACAACAAGACCTTGGCCTCCCAAAGCGTCAATGATCGACAGGGACCACAATCAAGTTTCCTTGAATTGGACTTGACTGTGGCTTGACTCGATACGTACCGTTGTCCCTTAAATGATATGTAACAATGCTTACTCGACGTAAGAAAGGACAAGCCCATCCCTCCAAGTGACGCAATACGACAACAAAGCGTGTATGACACGGGGATAGCACTCGGGTGTAACTCGAGTCGGAGCCGAGAATTGGTCAATACGCCGTCAGATACGGAGTGCGCTTCATGGACTCTGCCCCTGGTAACGCAATACAACAATCCATGTAACCCAACCCACCAGAGATTGCTTTTCAGCCAGGTGCTAACGCAGTTGCAGTGAAGCTGAGCATGAGTTGTTGCTAGCTGCTCAAGCTTCACAACTGGTCTAAGATAGGTGCCCAAGGTACTATGTATAGTTGTCTTTGGGTCAGATATTCAAGATTAAATAGCTTGTATTATATATGTTTAGAGAATAGT
>JABSTL010001821.1:0-12619 GCA_013759095.1 Fusarium sp. NRRL 29148 | reverse complement strand
AGCAATCCTAGGCCTTGGCCTTGCTATGCTGAGAAAATGGTGGCATCTGATTTGATACATGTCTCAAGTCCGTAAGGTTGATATTTGCGACAGTCATGAACAGAGGGGCCAAAAGACATAAAGAGGTATCACCCAACAGATGAGAAGAGAATAGAAGTATATATACTTCATAAGATTAATAATAATAGAGTATTCTGTGCTGTTTTTGTGGTAAAACAAGTACTTGAACCTCGTTGATGGCCCACGTCGTTAAACTCGCGGCGTGGGCTGGGCTGGGGCCGCCTTCTTCCCATTTTTTGCACGCGCTCATCATTCATTCATTCATTCAAGGTTCAACCTCGGCATGCACTAACCAACTGGGTCAATAACGCCTTGCTAACTAACTACCTTGCATCTTTCCCGGGTTCGGTGCTTGACTTTCGCCCTCGGCCTTGTTGGCGTCCTCTCCATTCGATCGCATACAGTACTAAATAAGAACTTGTCCCTTGATCTTCTCCTCTTCCTCCGACCTTTTTCTTTTTGGTCTTGTATTCTTATTCCCCATCCTCCCAAGACCATCCATCTTATCTCCCTGTTCTCTTGTGTTCTTGTGTGGGAGTCTGCCGTGTCTTCTTTATACCCTTCAACCCATATACTCACATACCACAACACACACGCAATAATGGCTCCTAGAGTGATTGTCGTTGGCGGTGGCCGTAAGTTGACACTGATTCGCCTCTCGGACGCTTTGCGCCGTGTGTCGCGACATTTCTAACCTCTCTCAGTGTCTGGTCTTTCTGCTGCGCACACCATTTACTTGGCTGGCGGCAACGTCGTTGTCCTCGACAAGCAGGGTACGTCACTTCAGAATCTCACCAAGTCAGGGCATTGAAGCGCCTGGACTTGGTAGACCGCGACATTCGCTGACATTCACTTTCTGCAGGCTTCTTCGGTGGAAACTCTACCAAGGCTACTTCTGGTATCAACGGTGCCCTCACAAGGACACAGGTTGAGACTGGCATTCCCGACAGCGTGAAGCAGTTCTACGATGATACCCTCAAGTCTGCCCGTGACAAGGCTAGACCCGACCTTATCAAGGTCCTTACCTACAAGTCTGCTGCTGCTGTCGAGTGGCTTCAGGATGAGTTCAACCTTGATCTCACCCTCGTCTCTCGTCTCGGGTATGTTCAATTCGTATTCCGACGCATCGCAACAAGAAGCTGACAATCATCACAGTGGTCACTCCCAGCCCCGAACCCACCGAGGCCACGATGCCAAGTTCCCTGGTATGGCCATCACATACGCCCTGATGCAGCGCCTTGAGGAGCTTGCCGAGAGCGAACCCGGCCGCGTCGAGATCGTCAAGAAGGCCCGCGTCACCGAACTTAACAAGGAGGGTAACAAGATCACCGGTGTCAAGTACGAGTACAATGGCGAGATCGTCTCCATCGACGGTCCCGTTGTTCTCGCTACTGGTGGCTACGCCGCTGATTTCTCCGACTCTTCTCTGCTCAAGAAGCACCGACCTGATACCTATGGCCTTGCCACCACAAACGGCACACACGCTACTGGTGACGGTCAGAAGATGGTCATGGCCATTGGCGGTAACGGTATTGACATGGACAAGGTCCAGGTCCACCCGACAGGTCTCGTCGACCCCAAGGACCCCGGCTCCAAGTGGAAGTTCCTTGCTGCTGAGGCTCTCCGTGGTGAGGGTGGTCTCCTCCTCAACGCTGATGGTGACCGATTCTGTGATGAGCTCGGTCACCGTGACTACGTCTCTGGCATGATGTGGGAGGAGAAGAAGAAGAACAAGTTCCCCATCCGCCTTATCCTCAACTCCAAGGCCTCCAAGGTCCTTGACTTCCACACCCGCCACTACTCTGGCCGCGGTCTCATGAAGAAGATGACCGGCAAGGAGCTCGCCAAGGAGATTGGCTGCACACCTGAGCACCTCCAGAAGACCTTCTCTACCTACAATGACATTGCCGATGGCAAGCAGAAGGACCCCTGGGGCAAGAAGTTCTTCCACAACTTGCCCGTCAATGTTGACGATGACTTCCACGTCGCCGTCATGGAGCCCGTTCTTCACTTCACCATGGGTGGTATTGAGATCAACGACAAGGCTCAGGTCCTCAACCAGGAGAAGCAGCCCTTCGAGGGTCTCTACGCCTGTGGTGAGTTGGCTGGTGGTGTTCATGGTGCCAACCGTCTCGGTGGCTCTTCTCTTCTCGGTTGTGTTGTCTACGGCCGTGTCGCTGGTGACACTGCAAGCAACTACCTCTTCCAGAACGCTCTCAAGGGCGGTGCCGGCAGCGCTGCTGAGCGTGTTGGCCAGATCTCTCTGCACCTCGACCCTTCAGTTCCCAACCAGGTAACTGTCTCTTGGGGTGCTCCCGGCGCCGCTCCCTCAGGCTCCGGTGCTCCTTCAAAGGTTGACGAGCAGGCCACCGCCTCCGCTGGTCCCAACCCAACCAAGGGCGACGGTGCCAAGGCCGCTAAGCCCAACGACCCCAAGGCCTTCAAGGTGCCCGAGAAGGAGTTCACCATGGAGGAGATCGCCAAGCACAACACCAAGGACAACGTCTGGGTCGTCGTCAAGGGCGTCGTCATGGACCTCAGCAACTGGCTCGAGGAGCACCCCGGCGGCGTACAGGCCATCCTTAACTTCATGGGCCGCGACGCGACCGAGGAGTTCGAGATGCTGCACGACGACGAGGTCATCCCCAAGTACGCGCCCCAGCAGGTCATTGGCCGCGTCAAGGGCCAGGAGGTTACTCTTGAGCCTTAGGTCGAAATGTACTGATGTAACTATGGTGACGCGGCGATGACTCTTGTGTGATTTTGTTTTGTAGTACCCATATGCCCCCCAAAAAGAAGGGCTCTGGCAAATATTAGGCGTCTGGGATTTTTGTATTCATAGGCGGGATGTATGCAAGCTTGTTGCTAAATCTAGTTTATACAAATTTATGAAGATATTTTTAACATACAACAACTCGTTTTGTGCAGTCTGGCGGCTGTGTTAGTCAATGGCATGTGCCTCGGGGAGGAGAACAACTTCTGATATTGAGTGAGGCTATTGAAAGAAAGTGGCCTAAAGGCTTCCTAAATTTACCAAAACTTTCCATCATTTAGAAAAAGGTCCTTAGGTTTCTTTAGGATGGTGGGATGGAGGCTATCGAACATTGCATATGTATGACAAAGGATTTCTACTTTGCTTACTATAATGTGCCTGACGATCAGGTTTATCTGGAAATGTTTCAGTCTGTTACCCTCCTCGCGGCCCTGAGAATACGTTGCATTGAGGATAGTATGACTGAATACAACAATGACAGCTTGTGCGACCTTCGAGATCTTTTCATGTCAAGGACCGATATTTTCGAGTTCTTAATTATATGAAGTAGAATGGTGAACCGTTGAAACAACAGCCTCAGCATTCACCCAATAACCAATTGACAGTGCTATCCTACCACCAAGGACTCAAGAGAACAATATTATACAGCGACCATTTGTGAGAAATGCCCGGATATCATCATGTTTGACAGTCCAGGGCAGGTTCACAAGATTCGACTCAACGTTGTATGTGCTTGACCTGACACTTGCGCTCCTATCCGTCCGCTCTCCCGACAATTCCAGCTAAGCCACGGTACACAAGAAATATACGAATTCCTCTTTATGATCTGATATGTCTACTAGAGATGATCTAGAGCCACGTGAAAGACGACCAGCGTCCAAAGCAAGCGGCATCTCTGACACGCTACCAAGGAACGGCTCGGCCTTATGTCGTTAACCCATGTTTCAACCCCAGCCTTTCTGTACCCCGCAGAGCAAATGTCTGAGGATGAAAAAAGAACAGTGTAGTGTCGGCCGTGGAATACTGCACTGTAGACTACCAGTAGATACCTGACTGCTATGTGTCAACAGGGTGACAATGAAACTTGACACTATCTAAATATAATCGGCGGAGTCTCCATTCACTGGCGGAGGCCATTGTATGATGATCTGATGGCTATAGCACAGATCTTGTTATTGCATTTGACAGGACGCAAAGGAACTCTCATCAGCAGTGAGTGAGTCGTACAACAAGACTCGGTACCACAGAATTCCCGCTCTTTTCGGAAGTATGTGCATCAGCCACAAGTGAATACGCCAAGCAAGCACCGTCGCATGACCTGAGAAACTCGCTGTTGGTGAGGATGTGAGTAGAAGTTGATGGTACTGTACGCATCAACCAATGGACAACTCAAATCAGATCAACTCCTAACTCTGACTGTGTTTTCGGCTCCCGAGCGGCTGAACCCGGTCTCGTGGGAAAGGGATCAACTAATCAATCAGACCATATTCGAAGCTTAAAGAGAAAAAACTCCCCTCATTCTTTGTTCAAAGTCATGAACTTGCGTCAGCTCTCTGCCTACAAGGGTTGGTCGTTCGTCAAGTATCCAGTACCGGGCCCGAACTAAAACCCCGGGGTGATTTGTCTGGGGGAAACTGGAGACTGTGTGACTCTGCACGTTGCACAAAAGTACTGATCCTGCAATTAGATCGAGCTATGGGACTTGTCTCTACAGTCTAGAGAGAAAAGGGAGCGCGGTGCTAGGCCGGGGTAAGCGCTGCATGGAAGCGGCGCTGTTGATGATTGGAGGCTACTTGTACGTGCGGGAGACACTTGTTCTGACTGTGCTCACCCTTGGCGTCGAGTGAACGAGCTGCAATGTTCATCCGATCATTCTGAACGAGTTTATTATGGTGGAGTTGACTGCTGATAGTTCGGGTACTAAACATTACCAACAACTCTATTACCAACATTAATTATTTGAGAGGTTGGAGGACATGCCTACGGGCCTGCATGAGGACGACCTGATTTTGAATCCGAATATTCGGAATACAAGTTCATGCATGTTCTTAAAGCGGAATATTGCCGAGAGCCATCACCCTTGAACTGAGATGCATGAATGTAGCTAACAGCGGAGTGTCCTCGGGGCCCGAAAAATGACAAGACAGTTCTTCTTTTGTCTAGGGGAGGAAATAAAACTCGAGACCTTGAGCCTAACTGATAAAAAGATGTAGTCGACTTTAGTGTAAATTTAGGATGAGTTTAGGATACCTTTTATGGAGTTTATTTTGTCACCTTAAACTTAGGTCTTGTGTTTTCTTGTTCCCCAAGGTTTGTTCCTCAAGACCTATCATCCCGTCTCTGTGACAATAATGTTAACAGTGCCCCCCTTCCAAGGTCTGTGATATGTTACAAATTTCCCATCATAGAAAGCTCATATGGAGTTCGGTCCTACCCACAGCCACTTAAGTGAGGATACGAGTTTCCTGATTTTCTTGCGTTTTTAGCTTGAGTACGACATGAAACCATGGCTTGGCCGTTAATGAGCTGAAAAAAAGAGAAGAAGCTCCCCTGTTTCTCTCTCAGGTCTTGCTTGGACAGAATAGGGACCGTGTCAATGTGACTCAGTTTCAGATTCGGGGAACTCAAGACAAGCTCGAGGGCAGTGCTTGGATTGCCTGCGCGTGCTGTGCAAGGTGAGAATAATGTCCTGAACCGTGCTGTTTGTGTAATGATACCAGCGAACGACGCCTTTTTCCCCATGGAGAGTTTAGTTTGTCTGGGGAGTCCACTCGCACTGTAGACTCGCTTAGCTCAGCCAGTCTACGCTCGTTCCAGTGAAAAGAACCCACTGGCATGGCTTGACGATGTTCCAGTGGCTGCAGGTCAGGGAGCCAATGTTGGAGCTTGACTGGATGAGGAATGGTTGGGCTTTGGAGCGATGATCATTCCTTCTTTTGCCTCCTTGTCTGGAGATGGGAGTCTCTTGCCATTCATGTCTGTCTGCCCCTCTGTGGTCTTCCTTTTGAGTCTCTTCGGGTATGAAGACACTTTGAGCATCAAAACTCAAACTTACTGTCAACTCTGATACATATTCTATTAATTCCTCTTTGCGCATCTGGTTATGTACCACGTGCTCTACTCTCGCCTTTTAAAGACTAGCCAAACTGGAAGCCATTGACTTTGACCATTACAGCACCAAAAAGGTCCTCGGTACCCAGTGCGAGAATCAGCACTGTAACGGCCGGGCTAGAAGGTCGACCAGTGGCCAGTCCCATCCAGATATTACCCACACGGAATCGCCCAATGTCCCCCCGTTGATCTTCTCAACCCTTCAACCTCCACCAAAATCTCGCCGACCCGGAGCCTTTCGCTCTTGATACCTCTGACCCTGGATTGACGACTTCAACACCCGACACCATGGCCATTGCCATGGGCTGGCAGAAACCCGACAATGTCGCGGGCTCGTCGGCGCCGGCCATCATGGTCGGTCTCTTCGTTGCCTCTGGCGGGTTGCTGTTCGGCTACGATACTGGGTAAGACTGACCACCATTTTCTTTTTGACGTTGAATGCGTTCGGATATGGATGGGCACGGGATACATACGGTGGACGAATACGCTGCACCGACGATGTTATTCATGCGGAGGGAGACGCCGAGACCTATCGACGATACTTAATTCGATTTGACGATGCGACGACTGCGGTGGACTCGTGTGACATGCATGACGAAACCATCACATATATCTCAAAGAACGCAAGGCAACATTGCCGGAGGGAGTGTCGGAAGGAAGTAAAGCAAGGGCGACATCCGAAACGATAGCGACTCGTCTTGACGAACTCCCACGAGAAACTCCGACTCGAATCCCTGAAAACCGACTTGTCTATACCAGCCCATTTCATCGCGTCACACGCTTTTGACAGCCAGAAACTAACCCTATCTCTTCACAGAGCCATCAACGGCATCCTTGCCATGACAGAGTTCAAGCAACAATTCGGAAAACACACAAATTGCGTCGACGAAAAGGGCAACGTCGACATTTGTACAAAAGACTCATCTATCATCGTCGCCATCCTCAGCGCTGGCACTGCCCTCGGTGCTCTCCTTGCTGCACCAACTGGCGATTCCCTAGGGCGTCGCAAGACTCTTCTTGTGGCCGTGGGCATTTTCTGCCTCGGCGCCATCTTCCAAGTTTGCGCTAACAACATAGATCTGTTACTGGTGGGGAGGTATGTGCACCTCATTTATATGGAAGACCATATCGTTAATAATGTCTCTAGATTTTTCGCTGGCGTCGGTGTCGGCCTGATCTCTGTCCTCGTTCCATTATATCAGTCTGAAATGGCACCGAAATGGATTAGAGGAACTCTCGTCTGCGCATATCAACTATCAATCACAATAGGCCTCTTCTCCGCCTCTGTCGTCAACGTTCTCGCCTCTAGACTCAAAGACTCCTCCGCTTATCGAATTCCTCTCGGTCTTCAGATTGTGCCAGCTATTATCCTTACTGGTGGCTTATTATTACTACCGGAAACGCCCCGTTTCCTTGTCAAGAAGGGCCTCCATGCCGAAGCGGGTCTTTCACTGAGTCGACTACGACGACTAGACATTACACATCCAGCGCTGGTTGACGAACTGCAAGAAATGATAGCAAATCACCAATATGAACTAACGTTAGGACCTGACAGTTATAAAGACATCTTCATTGGTTCCCCACATCTTGGTCGACGAACATTTACTGGTTGCGGTCTTCAGATGCTTCAACAGCTCACCGGTATTAACTTCATAATGTATTACAGCACGTCCTTCTTTGACGGTGCCGGCGTCGAGAGCCCATATACCAAATCGCTCATTATCAACGTCATCAATGTTGTCTCGACAATACCAGGCCTGTTGGTTATCGAACGTTGGGGCCGACGAAAGCTTTTGATGATCGGAGCCATTGGAATGGCCGGCTGCCAACTACTCATGGCGTCTTTCGATACCGCGACAGGACAGAGTTACGAGAAAGCATCGCAGACCATTCTCATCACATTTTGTGCTATCAATATCTTTTTCTTCGCTGCTTCTTGGGGACCCGTGGTGTGGGTCGTAACCTCAGAAATTTATCCCCTCAAAGTCCGTGCAAAGGCTATGTCGGTTTCAACAGCGTCAAACTGGCTTCTCAATTTTGGCATTGGCTACAGTGTACCTTTCTTGGTTGGATCAGGGCCAGGCAACGCCTCTTTTGGACCAAAGATTTTCTTCATTTGGGGCGCCTTTTGTATTCTGGCGGTCTTTTTTGTGTGGTGTAATGTGTACGAAACAAGCAAGATCAGCCTGGAACAGATCGACGAGATGTACGAACGAGTGAACCACGCATGGAACAGCAAGTCATTCGAACCGAGCTGGAGTTTCCAACAGATGCTCAACGATGGTTGGTCACCGAGCGCCCAACCACCTGCAGGCCACGAGCTGCAAACAACGACGACTGCATCAAGCGCAGACACAACTCTGGGTGACGGTGACGCATCATCAATCACCGTGAATCAGAACAATAACAACAACAACGGTTCATCGCCTAGTAACAATAACAATGACCAGAACAAGGGTCCGCCCATGGCTATGGCCAATGTCGACTTCAGCTACTAGGCTCCACGTCGCCAAATTGTTTGTCTATATTGCGTGTCTTTTGCCTGGACGTCACATAAGGAATCAGCGATGGAGTTCATCACGAGGTGGAGTTAGTGGGGTTTACGCGTTATTGTCATGGTCATTGATGTTCATTGTCATTTTATATGGATTCTGTTTCTTTGTTTGTTGCCCATCACATCAACTCAAATCGTCCCTCCAGTTTGGGGCTACGGATGGACTATCGGTCGGTGCCGGGGACTTGGCTGGGTTGGATACCAAACTCTTGGCACTTGGACATCTTTTTCATGATTCCTACCATCTTTTTCAGGGAGTCATTGTGTTTTTACGTCGTCGATGAATGGATGCCCGGATACCCTGTGGGCAGCGGCTAATAGTCGAGAGGAGCGAAGTGACGGCGCATGGCCACGGATGGATTTCTTAGGGTTACAGAAAGGCTTGATATGGATATGATTACCTGTCAGCTACCAAATACCAGCGTTTTTGAGCATCTAATACGCTTTGTACTGCCTATCAATCCCTTGTGAGGTACCGAACTCTGTCGCTTGGGTACATGAGTACACTGTCGACTATACTTGTCACCAGCGAACATGCCCTTGTGGACTAGGTCACTGGAAGTCTATGGCCTTGTTCTTCAACCAGGCACTGAAACTGCCTTACGCTAGACCCTGGTCACTGTTGGCAATACGTGAACAGTCAGTCAAAGCGTGCTTTGAGTTGCCTCTCACCCCAGAGATAAAAGCTTCACCAAACCCTTTCTACCTCATAAGCTTTCTTTCCCACAAACCTTCTAAGGTCTCGCACAAATCGCTAGTTGGCATCTAAGCAGTCTTTAACCCTATAACATATACTACTACTTCTTTCGCTACTTACACCTGCTTAGAGGAACCTCAGCGACTTGACAGCTATATACCTTTGACAGATCCGCTGTTGCGACATCTTTAACTTTCCTATACACTCTCCCTGCCTCTCTCAGAAACCTACCCAACATGTCGGATGTTTCTGACGCCCTCGACCGAGTCCACCCGGACTTTCTTGACTTGTTAATCCGTCTCCAGCTCTTACCCCCTGACGAAGCCTTCTCGGAGCCATACCTGGCCAGACTAATCTCTATTGCGCTAGATCTCGCAGAAGATGACGAGCAGGCTTTCCTGGTCAGTAGGATTATCACCGACGAAGAGTTGGCATTTGAGCGACTGCGCAGCCCCGAAGTCCGCAATACCAACCATCGAATCGTGCTGGATCGAACCGAGAGGAGGATTGCTTTTCGCGAAGCTGCAATGGACCCTTTCCCTGAACAGGCGAATGGAGAAATGTGCGTTGCTTGTTTGGAGGATGCTCAGATGAGAGCTCCTTGCGGCCAACACAATTACTGCTACCCTTGCTACCGTGAACTTATTCGACTCGGTCTCAGTTCTCAAGAAGGGTTTCCACCGAGATGCTGCGAGCCTATCGACGAGGAGGGTGTTGCACTTGCACGCGCCCCTGCTTTGGTTCATCTTTTCCGCCAGGTACAAGAGGAAGCCAATGCGCCGATTCACGACAGACTATACTGCCACGACGGTAACTGCGCAGCATTCATTCCACCTGATCGCAACGGGCATTGTTTGTTGTGCGATACGCACACATGTTGTGAATGCGGTGAGCGAGGCCATACAGGCCAGCCCTGCCGAGAGGGAGCCGCCGAGGAAGATGTCTGGGCCACCATGGACGAGAACCGGACCGTTAACTGCCCCGGGTGCGGAAGGATGATCGAGCTTGCGGAGGCGTGCAACCACATGACATGCGTATGCGGCCAAGAATTCTGCTTCATTTGCGGTGAAGTATGGCGGACGTGCGGCTGTCCCACATACGGAGGCTTTAACCGTATGGTGCCCATGAGGGACCGTCCAGGGACGAAGCCTCCGCAGTATCGTCGCCGCCCACACCCTATCGACGAGGCAGCAGCGGCGGATGAGGCTGATGGACCTGCAAGAATTCCACAGCTTCGACCTATGCCGGGTGAGGAGGAGCGTGTTCCGCCACAAGTTGGAGGACCGCGGAGGGTTATTCGACCTTTGGTGTTGCCCCCTGTTGAGGAAGCGCAGCAACCGCAGGAGCAAGAGCGTCGTGGGGCATATTACGGGAGGGAACGTCAGCATGGCGAAGGACATGAAAGAAATCACCACGGTGAAAGACATCACCATGGAGAAGGGCATCACCACAGGGAAGGACATCATCACAGGGAAGGACATCATCATCACCATCACGGAGAAAGACATCATCATGGGGAAAGACGTTATCACGATGAGATGAATCGTAATGAACATGAACGCCAACGAGTTCTCAGACGAGCCGAAAGAGAAGTTCGTATGCCAATGGATCCTCGCAGAGGCGAACCTCTAATGGTAGGTCGTCCACCCGATGCCCCTCTCCCACCTATGTTGCCTGAGAACATGATGTACCTGGGAAATATAGGAACAGCTAACCAAGGTTTCGGTGTACAGAGAGAATATGCGCCTGGAATGGGGATGGATCGCCGGCGCGACGATGTCCGTCCTCCCCTGGATGTTCTCATGCCGGGTATGGGTCGCTTGCAGATCAACGAGCCGCGCATGGAAAGACCACCTGTGAGAGATGAACGTGTTATTACCAGGAATTATCGTCCAGGAGAGGGTCCAAATGAGATGTATCACCAGGGTCGCTTGCACAACGAGAGAGACGCGCCTCAGATGAATGTGCCTCGCCGACCTTATAACCCAATGGATGCGCCTCAAATAGATAGGCCTCCCCGTGAAGAGGCATACCATGCGGTAGACGTTGAAGCCAGGCGCACAAATCAGAATCGGCTCCTTGCGATGAATCGCGAAGCAGCTAGCCTGGCGGCGCGGCATCCTCCCCGCCAGCAGGGCAGGAATCGCCCTGGACATTATGGACTTCATTACGATGTCCCGATATTGATCGATTCTGACGATGATCTGTACGGCGACGATTGAGGCTACGGTCCTCGTCGTTGAGCAAGGTAAGAGATCGATGCCGTTTTGCAGATCGCAGCGTCTTGAAGGCGTGAAGCTTTGGCTCAACTACTAACTTGGTCTCTTTAGAATAGTGCTCTTATGCCAATTGAGGGCTGGTGTTGCAGTCGCGATAGAAGAGAGGTGGGAGGATGCCTCGAACATTTTAGAGGGCGGTAACAAGGGCCCTCGCCTGATCGACCTTGCTCAGGATATGGCGATTTTCTGGCGTCTCAGGTAGATAGAAGGTGAAATAGACTATCGCGATATATGCCGGATTTAAGATTTATGACTTTGTCTTCTTTTTGAGACTGTTTGACTACTTGCTTCTACGCGACTGATGATTCTTTAATCGTGTGCAGTTCCTTGTGACTACCAGCCTTATTCAACTTCCCGATGATAACTAAAATGCCAGCGCCACATGGGGCTGTTTGCCATGAACTGATAAAAGAACATCGCTCTTGAAGGCTCAATACTCTAGATTTGGCCATTTTATGTGTGAATATAAGAGAACAAAGGCCTAGAACAAAGGCATTTGCTTGAGTGATGTACATCAGACAACAACCATGGGACTCTACACACAAAGAGGTTTATGGCAATGAAGGCATAACAAGAACACGAACTGTTCATTTATAATATCTTATTTCGTTACTAACACTCACTCAATTTGAACTCTTGCCAAGACTCTTCTTGATCTCTGCCACTACTGCAGCCGTGACCTCCTTAGTAGTCGCCTTTCCACCGAGATCTTGTGTGAGAACGCCTGAAGCAGTGACATTCTCAACACACTCCATCAACTTGGTCGAAGCCTCTTCTTCGCCCAGCCATGCGAGCATCTCAGCTGCTGTCCAGAAAGTGGCGACTGGGTTGGCGACGCCCTTGCCGGTGATGTCGAATGCAGAGCCGTGGATGGGCTCAAACATAGATGGGTTCTCACGGCTAGGGTCGAGGTTGCTTGTTGGTGCGATGCCGACTTTCCTGATGTTACTGTTGAGAAGATGTTGGTTGATGCTATGACTACGAAGATGGTTCTTAAGCCTGAGAGTATCGATACCATTGTTGCGAGTAACTTGGTAAGTCCATTATCTGCCCATTGGGGGCTATTAAACTAACACACTCTAGCACGCTGATATTCTCTCTGACTTGGCCGCTGCCCTCGCTGGTTCAATCGGCATCGCACCAAC
>JABSTL010001811.1:0-12018 GCA_013759095.1 Fusarium sp. NRRL 29148 | reverse complement strand
GTGTATCTTTGTTACGTTTGTTGATAGATGATAAGAAAAAGTAAACGACATCAAGCCCTGAAGCACCCTCTCAACCTCCCTACCCGTAAAATGAGAATCTTATGACCAACTCCTTCTAGAATACTTGATGTCTCAGAAGAGCACAGACTATGCGCCTCTGCAAGCTTCAGCGTGCGTGGCCCACGTGGGCATGATATGCCACTCCCGACAACTCGGTACTCTGGCATGAAACTTCCGAGCTAGAAACAATCAAGAAAACAACCCTGATAGAAATTCCCAGTCCTTTACCCATTTCTGGAAGTTCCCCGAGTTTATCGTATGGAAATTGAGGGGTTGATCGGCATTTCATATGAGCAAGACTCAGTGATGATTGCGCCATCGGTTAGTCCACCAAAACGCTCTTACACGCCAAGGTCTCATATCTACAGCCTAAGGACACCCTGTCTAGAGCTATCACTTGCATATTTAGTCATGAGCCTAGTAATCACGCAATAGTCGCCCAGAAGTCCTGTATCGGCACCGATATCCGGAGCGTCTTAAAAGAAGAATAAGCTGGGAACCAGTACATCACCACCGAAACAACGAAGTTAGTCATAATCCAATCAGATCACTTCCATTTTCTACAGTCAACGTCATGGCTTCCCAAGATCAAACGGCCCAGCAGGGCAAGAAGAAGAGCCTTATCGTCAATGCCTTTGTCATGATGTGTAGGTACACTCATCATCCAGGACATGCAAGCTACTGATAAGCTTTTAGGCAGTGGTCATCAATCGCCAGGATTATGGAGACATCCTGAAGATGAGTCTTGGAGATTCAAAGATACTGAGCACTGGGTCGAGTTGGCCAAGTTGCTAGAAGATGCCAAGTTTCATGGCATCTTTATTGCTGATGTGCTGGGTAAGAGACTTGGGTCATGAGGGGTAGTTTCTAGAGTTCTGACAACTGAAATAGGAGGCTACGATGTTTACAAGAAGTCTTTGGAGCCTGCTATTATTTCCGGAGCTCAATGGCCTCTTACAGAGCCATTGGCTGTTATTCCTGCCATGGCTGCCGCAACGAAAAATATTGGATTTGGTGCCACTGTTTCTGTTACATATGAGCAGCCATATCATCTTGCTCGGCGGTTATCCACGGTTGATCACCTCACAAAGGGCCGGTAAGTTTTCTATAATTTGTTGTGGAAAATAACTAATGTTTTCAACAGTTTGGGATGGAACGTAAGAACGTCGAATCTCATCTCACGCTCACCACTAATAAGATGTACAGATTGTTACCGGTTACCTAGACTCAGCTGCCCGCAACCTTGGTCATCCGGTTCAACTCGCCGTAAGTGTTCCCCTGAAGCCATAAACTAGCTTCTGATGATAGTTAGCACGATGAACGCTATGCCCAGGCCGAAGAATACATGGAAGTCATGTACAAGCTCTTCAACTCATCCTGGCGTGACGACGCTGTCAAGCTAGATCGTGAGCGAGGTATCTACACGGACCCCGCCCTTGTTCGTCAAATCGATCATAAAGGCAAATACTTCAACGTTCCCGGTCCTCACGTCGTGGATCCCAGCCCGCAGCGAACACCCCTCCTTCTTCAAGCAGGAGCCAGCAAGCCAGGTAAAGCATTTGCAGCACAGCATGCTGAAGCTATCTTTACTTCTGCGCATGCACCTGCAGTGTGTAAGAAGAACATTGCAGAGATCCGACAAGTTGCGAAGGAACAGTTTGGCCGAGATCCAAACAACATCAAGGTCCTCGCTCTTGTCACCCCTATTCTTGGCAGGACTGAGGAGGAAGCTCTGGCTAAGTACAATGAAGCGAAGAAGTATGCTTCAACTGAAGGCGCTCTGTCGTTGTTCGGTGGATGGACTGGTATGGACTTGAACCAGTACGGCGATGATGAGGAACTTCGACAGGTTGAAAGCAACGCTGTTCGGTAAGCTTCGTCCTCATAGCCCGAAAGTGCCTCAACTCATATGGTTCCAGATCAACTGTAGAAGGCTATGCCAAGTTCTCGCCCGCAAACTCAAAGTGGACGAAGCATACTGTCGCCGAGCATGTCAGCCTTGGAGGCAATGGACCTCTGTTCGTTGGTACTCCCTCTCAGGTAGCCGACAGCCTACAAGTCTGGATTGATGAGGCAGACGTTGATGGATTCAACTTTGTAAGTTCATAAACCCGTAATCATGAGACCTTGCTAACTATGAGAAGGGATATGTCCTGTTCCCAGGTACCTTCAAAGATATCATCGAACTACTACTCCCTGAGCTTCGATCAAGAGGTCTTTTCTGGGACGATTACGCAGTACCAGGTGGTAGCTACCGAGAGAACTTCTATGGCCTTCCTGGGCAGAAGTATCCTCTTGATGAGCATGCTGCTTCGAAGTATAGGTGGACTGCTGGCGTGCCTGCAAGTGAGCACAAGATTCCGCAGTAGATATTCCTAAAAGTAGCCTCAAAAGGATAAACAGAATTAGAAATGTTAGTAACAAAATTATCCAACGTTCAGGCTCAGTCAAGTCATTAGATTGCTGAAGATGATGGCCTTGCAACTACATTTAATTGAGTCCACAAACTGCAAAATACGATAGCATAATCCTCTCACTTTTGTGTTATGCTAATGAATATACTACCTATATAATGTCTCTTTGTATTCGAAGTACATAGGGATTACATCAGAGGTCGACTCGTAAAGTATTGTCCAAAAGTTTATGATCTTGATATCCTTTTTCTACAGCTCGTAGCGGAACTCTTTGTTTTCCAGATCAGTCAGATCCAGAAACTCGTGGTTCTCCTCAACCCTGTACTGATCGCCCAGCGCAGCCTTCTCCGCATCTCTCTTCTTATTTCTCCGATCGAAGACCCATCTCATGACTAGCAAGTCAATGGTACAAAGGAAGTAAATGATGCAGATGGATATTTTGGCGGGAAGATATCGTGGTCCATCACGAGCTTGAAATGTGTGAGGTGAGATGATGTTTCCAACAGTATATGCAATAGTTCCGATACATGAGACGGTGATTTTCTTGGTAGAGCCAGCGACGTTGGAGCTTTGTAGTCCGAGAATGGTGGTCCAGCCTATGGGAATGCCTCCAGTTGTGTAATATCCAATGAGGGCGGGGACCTTTTCTGTGGTTGCCATCAAGATGGCTCCGATGATGGCAGGGATATGGCCAGCTATACAAAAGAATAACCGTTGTCTTGTCTTCATAGCTCCGTAAGTCAGGCCGATTAGGAAGACTATCTCCCAAGCTCCGAGGGGAGTAACCAGCAACAGAGACTCCTCGTTGGTATATCCCATACCTTTAACAAGGATATTTCCGAAACTAGTAGCAATAGAGTTGGGAATGTTGGCAGCAAAGACCCAGAAGGCATATAGCCAAGTCATACTATCAGTCAAAGCCTCCTTGACATGAGCCCACTTGAACGTCTGAGTACCAATGCCTTGCACATTTCCTCGAATACGCTCAAGATGCATGACCTTCTTCTCTTTGTCCAGGAATCCCGCAACGGCAGGAGAATCTGGCATGATGAACCAGAAACTGATTCCAACAACAACAGTAAGAAGACCAAGAACGAGAAAGATGACTTGCCATCCTTTCAAGGCAGCATCTGGATCTTTGCCAACGTGGGTTGCAACACCGTAAGCAAAATACCCACCGAACATCTGAGCTGCACCGCAGACTGAAAACCAAATACCGACTCTAAAAGCTTGCTCTTCTTTAGTGTACCATTGGGATGTGAAAAGGACCCAGGCTGGAACAATGGCTGCTTCAAGGGCACCGAGAAAGAATCGGCAAGCGAGGAGGCCGCTGAAATTATGGCAAGCGGCCATACAAGCGAGAGTCACGCCCCATAGTGTAACGTTGACTGAGACGTACTTAGCGAGAGGGAATACTTGAAGAAGACGAACAGTAGGGAACTGAAAACCGAGTTGGCCGAAGAAGAAAATCGAAGCAACCCAGTTGAACTCGTTTCCCTTGAGACCAGTTGATTGTTGGATACCAGTAACGCTTGCGTAAGAAACTGCAGTCTTGTCGATGTACTGTAGGAAGTAGACGGTACAAATGAGAGGCATGATATGAGTATCAATGCGGCGGATGAGTCGTTTGTTGGCTTTGGCATCGAAAGGTTGACTGATTCCGCCCGTTTCGTTCAACAAATCAAGAGCAGCATCTGCTCCGTCTTTGTGAACAGGATGGTCATGCTTTGATATGTCGTTTACATCGGCATGGGTATTTTTGACCGAGTTGTCAGAAGTGTCTGGTTCATCAGCCCCAATGGGAGATGGCTCGATGGCCTTGTCATCTGCCATAGTTCAACAAGAGCGTAGGCGAGTTTGCATGAACAGTAGCCGACATGGTAATCTCTTGGTGGACCGTCATATTTATATCTTTCCTTTGATAAAATAGAAAATGTCGACATCGCATCCTATTCATTTGAAGCCAACAGGTCCCACGTTGTGTGGAGTGACTTATCAAGGATAATCCCTCCAGCTTCCTATCTTGGTTTATCATGCCCACTCAAATCGACATGTCGACCCATTATCTGAGCTGCAGCCAAGCACGTCATTAGGAACTGAATGATGCGAGGAAAGATTAGACGACTTGTTTAAATTCTTTCTACCACCTATACGAGTTTCTCGATACAGACTACTTTATGATGTTAGTGCCAATATCAGAATCATGGTTTATGAGATGCAGGATAGATGTATACGGCATAAGTTTGCCACCAAAGTGTACTAGGACATGAAACTACAACTGCTGCAAAAAGCTCATCTTGAACCAATTTTATGGGACAATACATTATAATCAGTGGATTGACCATATCATGTATACTGTGTCATAGCTGTTGAAAGTTCAACCGATGTCCAACGGCGTGCCATCATGGCTGCCAAACGATGCAGCATCACGTACACAAGAACTCATGAAAGCTGAATAGTAGACTTCTCGATAACTCGAGAATTACCACAAAGAATATTTTGTTGATTACATTTATTGAGATACGAAGTACGAAGCCTAACACGTCTGTGGCGTTTTAGTATCATATCCCATACTTCACGGTGCCCGTGAAGAAAGGTCCCATAGCTTGATGAACATTTTCATGAGTGCTGTTACGGATAAAAAGACTCGCCGAGCTCTCGTTCAGAAAGAAAGCTCATCCTGCAATTGCTATAATTATTCGGTTTCGTCCTCGCAACAGGCGGCAACAGGTCACTAGTTCGTTGTCATTGGGATCATGAACGCCACTAAGTTTGGTATAGTGTTGCTTTAAACTTCGAGTAACCGCAACAGTGACGATCGACGAAGTCTCACCAATAGTCTTGGTCCAAAAGCGCCTCAGCTTACCACGTCTTATGGAAAGGTCTGGAGCTCAACTTGTATAAAGAAAGGCGTGCTCCCGCTGAATCGCCAACTCAAGGAACCTCGTTTCCGTGATTGTTCATCAGCTTTCAAATCTCATACGTATCATTTTGAGCACACACACATCATGCCTCGATTTATGATCCTCATCAAAGCTTCTCCAGAAGCTGAAAACCCAACTTCTACTGGACCCGAGATCTTTGAAGAAATGACCACCTTTAACGAAGAGCTTCACGCAGCCGGCGTTCTTTTATCAGCCGATGACCTCAGTCCAACCAAAGATGGGTACCGTGTTAAATACTCCATGGATGGTCCAGCACAGGTCACCAGAGGCCTTTTGATGTTGTAAGAGAAGGGCACGTCTGTGGCTGGTGGATTCTCAAGACCAAAGACGGCGAAAAAACCGTTAGTTGGGCGAAGAAAGTTCCTTTTCAGGAGGGTGAGGTTACGGTCAGGAAGATTGTCGAGTTGGATGACTTTAGGGATATTCTGACGGATGATTTGAAGTAGAGGGAGAAGAAACTCACAAAGGATCTTGAGATGAAAAATGAACAGAATTAAGAAATACATTTTAGGGTGTTATTGATGCTATTTTGGGGGAACTTGGCGTTGATACCTCACTTCCGAGTGAAGCATGATACCGAAGGTTACTTACATGTCACATGCGTTAGTTCAATGAAGCAAGGATATTGTTAAATAAATTCTTGGTATCGAAATGGGTAATTAAGAAACATAAACCGGCTAACCAATCAACTCCGTGCTTTGCTATACAACATCTTGACACCTTTTTACCCCCAGGCCATATGCTGCCTCCCTCTCCATCCATCTCATCCATGAATCAAGGCGCCTCGTGAAGACCACCAGGTCCCTGATATCCGTTCTGTGATGGGTGAACCCAAGGCTGACCAGCCATCTCAGCCGGAGCCTGCTGCGTGGGAGGTTTGTAGTACTCATGCACAGGTTGGTTCTGCGCACCAACAGGCATCTCACTGGGTGGTGCGTATCCTCCAGCTGTAGCACCTTTGCCCTTACGGAAATTTCGCCAGAGAAGAAAGCCAACACCGGCGAGCAGAGCAATACCTCCAATGGTCGCGCCGACCGCCACGCCGGCCACAGCACCAGTGGAGAGGCCGCTATCATCTTTGTCTGAGGAAGTATCTGTTGTTGTCTCGGTCGCAGCGTCGGTAGTTGTCGTTTCAGAGAGGGCACCGGTGGATGAAGGGCTTGGGAGGGCGGTTGTTGAAACAAAAGAGGCGGATGTCGTCTCGTCTTTGGGTACGGTGACGTTGAACGCAGCTGAGTTGGCGACGATGTCGTTTGTGCCAGACTTAAAGAGGGAGTAGTGGAAAACAGCGTCTCGGTTGTCACCAACTTCTATAGAGAAACCGCCAAAGTTGACTGTCCAGATAAAACTCGTCGATGTTGTGTTTACTAGGCATCAGATGTTAGCTGATAGGGACCTCGAATAGTCTACGCGTGCGTGTGTACCTTTGAGCTGTACGAAGAACTGAGTGCCGCCGCCCGCCTGAGGATAGTCCTGCCAGAGCAATAGGTTGGTCTCTTCAAGATCCGTATTCCATTCCACGTTCATGCTATCATCAACATCGTATGTAGGGTTATTCTTCCATCCTGACGAACCAGATCCTCCAGGGGTAATGAAACTGGTGTCAGCAGCAACTCTGGCGGCAAATCTGCCCAGCAGTACGGTGAAGGGTAAGAAGGCGAGCATTGTGTCGTTAAAGAGCTTCTCTGAAAGAAAATCGGAACTTTTCAGCCTCGCGATCCTTAACAAGAGGCTATCACAAGATTTCTGTTGGTCACCCAGTCATCAGCAGACCAGAGTGATAAAAGCAGAAGAGAGAAAAAGCAGTTGAAGGGGAGACACCACCACATTCACTTACTCAGTCCAGTCTCTGTTTCATCACTCAGCCCCGATGGGCGAAGATCCCTGTCTTAGCGTTGAAGGAAATTTTGGGGGCCGGGGTGTTGTCCAGTGAGACGGTGAAATTATAGACAGGAGTTCCGCTTTCTTGCACTCGAGACCACTAGCTCGAATCCTCCTGATACCAAAATTAATTTATTGGCGTGGATTAGGAGCGGATTTATAAGAGAGTCCGACTGAAGCTGCACCGATGGGAAATTGAAGTTGAGTTAGTGGCGATAGCACGGATATGTTGAGATACCCGACGGAGGAGAGTTTTCGGATCAATGAGTTGAGGCACTGACCAAACGTCTTCATACTTATGAGCTTTTACTGTACTTAAATCTAGTTTTTTACGCATGAAGCTTAAAATCAACCGTATTATGAAAATAAACAATCAACGCCGTTGAGGGACAATTTCATCAAGCCACGCGATCCAAGCTAGCCGGGCCGAAGCTGGAGCTTTAGACGCCCAATGGCCCCTGTAAGCAGTCAGCCCTAGCCATGGATATCCATGGGTTCAAGCGCCACTCCGAGGCTTGGCTTCGGGTAGGGCCATGCCGGCCGATGTTGTTTCAGCCATGGACTCAGATGCTGACTACCCTGAAGTGTCCAAAAGATGAATTGTTTGGCAGTGTACCGAATCCAATATGAGGTTCTAATTAATTTCTGTAGTTACAATGAATCAGATTTGTGCATAAGGTCGGGTTACATTTGCAAGTAAAAATTCTTACAGCATGATGACAGCTGATCCGTTCCTTGCAGATGAATGAAACGCTGGTCTCACGGCATAGGCACATCGGGACAACTATCTTGGCAGCTAAAGGAATGTCATATCATACTCATGCTGATCCTGTACCCATCAAACGTACTCTACTTACAAAATGCGCTAAAATCAAGCCAAACCAAAGGAAACATTTCCAATCCCCAGCTCAAAGGCGAGAGTTCACCTTCTTCAGCTCTCCTCCATCAGAATCATTCTCACCCAAGATCTCACGAGCAAGAGCCCTTCCAGCAGCACGTCCCGAGAAGATACATCCTCCAACAAACGTTCCTTCAAGAGAATTGTACCCATGGACGCCTCCACCACCAAAGCCGGCGACTTCACCTGCTGCGTATAACCCAGGGAATGGTGTACCGTCTGCTCGCATTACATTGCTATCTAGATTCGTCTCAATACCACCCAGAGTCTTGCGCGTAAGAAGGTTCATCTGCACAGCGATCAAAGGTCCATGTGCCTTGTCAAGGAGTCTATGAGGTGGAGCAACTCGGCTTCGGCGGTCAGCCCAGTATGTTCGCGCGTTGTTGATAAGCATTGCCTGGGCGTCCTTGGAGTATGGGTTGTTGAACTGGCCGTCTCTTGTTTCGATCACCTCTTTGATAGCGTCGAACTCCAGTAGCGGACCATTGCGTTTCTTGGCGAGTTCGTTCATGCCGACTACTAAATCTTCCAGGTTATCGCTGACAACAAAGTCCTTGCCGTGCTTTTGAAAGTTCTGGACGGGCACGGTGCCTTTCTTGCCAAAGATGCGGGTGAGAAGCAGCCAGATGCTCTTATTAGTAATATCGGGATTCTGCTCGGAGCCAGAGAGGGCGAATTCACGGGCGATGATGCTCTGATCGAGGATGAACCAGGTGTAGTCGTATCCTGTGCTGCAGATATACTTTAACGTCGCAAGGGTATCGGAACCTGGGTAGAGGAATGGTGGCAGTCGTTTGCCAGTTGCATCGAGCCAGAGAGATGAAGGCGCAGGGAGGACTCTGATACCATGGTCTGGCCAGATTGGGTTCCAGTTCTGAAGACCCTCGGTGTAATGCCACATTCGGTCGCGGTTGATGACGTTGGCACCGGCCTCTTCGGATATGCCGATCATGCGTCCATCGACATGATGAGGAACACCAATGACAAAGGTCTCTGGGATTTTGGGACCTAACCTCTCGACAGGCCATGCAGCTTTGACGGCATCGACATTTCCTCCAATACCACCGGAAGAAACGACAACTGCTGAGCCGTAAATTTCAAACTTGTCCTTTTCGACCCGGTTCGACTTGACGCCACGAGCAGCATCATCATCTTCCAGAATTGTGCCTCGTACTCCAACAGCACGTCCGTTGTCGTCGATGATCAACTCATCAACTCTGTGTCTGAACTTGAAGGAGACGATGCCGTTCTCTGCAGCTTTTTTGACAGGGTCTGCAAAGATCTTGACAACCTCTGGTCCTGTGCCCCAACTGACATGGAATCTTGGGACAGAATTTCCATGGCCATCTGCAGTGCCATCACCCCTCTCAGCCCATCCGACATTCATCAAAAAGCCGAGGCCTCTGGCCCTGACATAATCCTCCATCTCATCGGCGGCAAAGTCCACAAAGGCTTTGGCCCATTTACGAGGCCAGTAATCCTCCTTTTCACGATCAAATCTCGCTGAGCCCATCCAGTCTCTGTACGCCAGCTCCTTGGAGTCTTTAATCCCCATCCTTCGCTGATACGAAGAGTCGACCATAAACAGGCCACCCAGCGACCAGAAGGCTTGTCCGCCGATGTTGTTTTCATTTTCTTGATCGACCAACAGAACGGGGACTTTACGCTCTGAGAGTTCAAAAGCAGCGACGAGGCCAGCCAGGCCAGCGCCGACGATGATGACGGGTTGTTTCTCTTGAGAAGCCATGATTTAAATTGAGTGATTGTGTTTGTTGGAAAATAGAGAGAAGCGGCGCAGACGCGCAGAATATGAAGACGGAGGTTCGGGACGCGCGGGGTTGAATCACCCCGAATAGAGTTGGTCTACCCTTGTCGATGCCTCGGCTCCTACAACATGCGCCAAGCCACAGTCGCAGATGCAAGGAATGCAAGACTTGTATCTAGAGACGGCACTTTTCGCGGGTTGCAATCATTGGACAATGGCCTGATCAGGCGGTTATAGAGTTTAACTTAGTCTCATTCATCAATTACGCGTTTATACGACCTTAGGTATCCGGTTTCCGAAATTCAAACTCAACGCCGATGTCCAGAGCACTTCTAAATATCAATAAATCTCTTGCAGGTAAGGTCATAGACCAAGATCAGGCTTCTTGGCCTGCTCAATCTTCAGCTTCTTCTCTTCCTCCGAGAGCTTGTCCCACTCAGCCACGTTCTCGTCCCAGAGCCTCACGCACTCCACGTTCCAGTTGCAGTCCTCAACCTGACCGTATGCTGGATGACGGTAGCGAGGATGCTTGCTGGGCCAATTGGAGGCGTGGTAATGATGTTTAACCAAAGCTCCGCGAGAGTCATGGTTACCAGAGTCTGAGTGGCCCTGTCCAGCACAAAAGGCCTCGACGTTGAGAACAAGAACCCGACCGACAACTCTGGACTCATCCAGGTTGTGGAACAGATCCCATGTGACCTTTCCGCCACGATGGTTCTTGCGCATCTGCTCCAGCAAAGCTCCTGTAAAGGCAGAAGGACCAGTACCGCTGATGACTTGGTCAAAGGTAAGCTCGATATCTCCAAGAGCAACCTTTTGTTTCTTTGCTTCAGCCTTGAGCCAGACCATGATATGCTCGATAAGGTGTAGCATGACTGGTTGGTGAGGCTTTGCAATGATGGTCCATTGGCAGAAAGACTTTGATTTCTTGCCTAGGATAGGATGATCACTGAACTCGGGCTGATCAATCTCAACACCGACAATCAAGTCAATATCTCTCTCATCGTATCGCTCGGGGATAAAGCGGTGCACAGGCTTCAGCGCTTCGACGTCAATGTCTGCGTAGACACCTCCCTGAGCATACATGATCATGTATCTCAACAGATCAGCCTTGATAATGTGCAAGTTGATGCTCTTGTAAAATCTGACAATATCCGGTCGATTTATCGCACTCCCCGCACCAAAGTGCTCCTCCACAAACGCAAGCTCATTGTCGTCTGTGAGAACTTCATATCGCATTCCAGGGTTCTTATTGACCCACGTTCTTGAAGTAATCAAGTCACGATCCTCAAAGTTTAATGGATCGACTTTCCACGTTTGCCAGATCTTTTGTGGAAACGTGCTAAAGCGTGATGGTGTTGATACAATCTCTTTTTCTTTTCGGAACACGCCGAGAGGGCTGGGTATGGAGTAGAAGATGTCGAAGTTAAGGATGATGAAGAGTACAATGACACATGCCATGTACAGTGGTATACATCTTTGCATCTGGGCTGGGACTTTGTTTCTGAACTTTGCCGTTGAGGCTGCTAGAGTTGGCGAGCCCAATGGAGTGCCCATCTTGGTATCGTGGCTGTCGGTCTTTGTAACGGTCCACTCAACAGTGGTAGGAGGGATACGAAGATTAGACGGGATATTTCGACGAGGGCCACTCGCCATGACCAGTAGATGTATTCACAGGCAAGAAGCTTTCTCTGCAGACAAAGCAGAAGAGACACTGACACTGAGCGAGTAGAGAGAGAAAAAAAAAAGAGTTATCTGCAGATGGAAAATGCAACAGGCAGCTGAGCCCTAGAACCCTTAAGTGGAACTCGACGTAACCAAGCTTTTACCAAGAAAAGAACTACGGACCTTTTCACAAGACGAGAGAGACGTTTTCTTATCAAATTACCGTCTTGCAGCTGCGGAAGAGGACCGAAGAAGGATTGTGGAGAGTGAATACCTGGCTGACCCCATGTGATTGTTGTGCATCTCGGCAGGGGTCGAGTAGAGAACTTCCAGGAAAGGCAGCTCCTCCGTAGGATGGGGGGGATCGTGGAGGTGGGTTGGGAGCGGCCT